>JAQQZZ010051648.1:0-10062 GCA_030265115.1 Mopalia vespertina | reverse complement strand
GGGGGGGGTGCGGGGCCCTGTTATCATACAAAAATAAACAGTATTTTCTATCTTCCTGTATGTTTTGTTTTATTGTATTATTTATTATTGGTTATATTTTGGGTTACATATATATGGGGGCACCAAAACCTGGTGAGAGCTTAGAGCTTCTATGGGTGTCAATCCGGCCATGATAACAGTCATGCTTTAGTTGTGACTGTTTAACTTCTAGTGTCTGTCTAAATTAAACATTTCGGTATAAATTCTAACACGGCTTTCGGATCATATTTTTTGAAAGAAAGGTAAACGAATCGACCCAGGACATTTTCCTTATCCAATACAGAGTAGGATGTTGTTAGAATGTTTACATTTTTCATAAATAGTATAACCAGTTCCTACCCTTTCTTGTCTATTCTGCGTTTCTCTATATGTAAAGGATAGAACAAGCTCTACGGAACTTTGTTCCCGCCATTTATCGGAATATTCCCATACCCGTGTTATAATAGGTGAAGGAACACAATCAAAATCAAACGCAGCATTGTCTGTGTCATGCTGATGAAAGTGGTGTCAGATTCGTTTGTTTGATTGATAGGGGTTTAACCGTACTCAAGGCTATTTCACTTATAAGACAACGGATTGTCCATTTTCAAACTGTTCACTGCTTAAAATCTTGTAATACAACAAACGCGATTGTCGGTGCCATATATATCGCATGACCTCACACATATATACCGAATGGTCGACAGACGGGCTCGAACCAGTAATCGGTCATCGAAGTAGGATACGTAGGATTAGTAGGCCGACACGCTAAACCACTAAAACACAAAAGTGGTGTTAGAAAGCAAACTGCAATGTCATCAAAATTAAAAAATACAGAATGAGTTCTTCCAAACGGAATGTTTGATGTCTCTATCTGCCATGGGTATTAGGAAAACGATCGTGTTGCATAATTCGAGAAAAAAAAGACGTTTTTGTTTTTGTAACAGGAGCAGTTAACCTAGTGTGTACCTGTATTTATTAAACGGTTTAAAGGTAATCGATTTGAGGAAAGCAACATCTCATTATAACAATAAGACACGTTTTCACGCACTTTCTCGCGTTACTTGTGATGTACAGGCAGTCAGCCAACGTGTTATCTTTAACGTCACATGATGTTTTACCTAGGATAATTGATAATTAAGCCACTGGTGCATCTTAATAGAGTCACGGGCATGTCGCGTTCCTGTCACAGCTTAGCCAAGGACGCAGTAAGATCCCTAGAAAAGCCACCCCCTAAAGATAAACTTACACGGGTCATGTCCGCAATGTAAGACGAACCCGTAGTTTGATATAGTTTGGCCTACCACTTCCCGGCAAAATTATCCGGACTGTTAAACATACCAGGTGTTAAACGTATACATACTGTCGGCGGATAATTGAATTCCCAGATAATCTTCCTAACACATCGGTAGTCTTCTGATATGGAAGGGAGGATAAATAGTTACTGGTGCGTGTGGTTCTTGTGGTATAAATAGAATTAATATATAATCTCAAATAATCAATATTTAATTTATTTTTATCTAATAACTTTGCAAGAATACATCTGACAGTTTTCATCTTTTTATTGTATTTCTTGTGTAAATCATTCTTTACTATATCGATATTTAGTACTGAACAGTTCTTATTTTGTCTAATGGGGACGACATTTTTAATTAAGTACACGATTGGATTTTCACGCACTTTATCGCGTTACTTGTCATTTACAGGCAGTCAGCCAACGTGTTATCTGTGACATCACGTGATGTTTTACCTAGAATAAATGATATTTGATAATAGCTGGTTGTAATTGCTGTCTAAACGAGAGCTTGTTATGTTGTACACCGAAGTATGTCTTTGGTGAATAGATTACAATACAAGTAAGTCTAATAATTGTTCGCGATGGATAATATAGAGACACTTGAATAGTTGACTGCGATCATTAGGGTGCGCTATTGTCTTTATTATCATTTATTCTAGGTAAAAGATCACATGAAGTTAAAGATAGCACGTTGGCTGACTGTCTGCACATGGAAATTAACGCGAGAAAGCTCGTGAAGTGCCAATCGTCATTGTGATGGTGAACATAAGGTATACAGCCTACATACACGAATATAAACAAGGACGATATCTCTTACACGATCGGTGAGGATGCGTGCATACTTCGATCCCAGGAAGCTCTGATAAGCTTCTAAGTGGATGAGCGAATAGAGTGTATATAGATTCAGGGTTAAAGTCCTTGATTGTATCAGTGTTTCACAGGTTACACACAGCAGATAAAGCTTCCGTTCTGACGAGATAACCGGTCACCCTGGTCAATCGACAAAGCATGAACAATCTCCATTTGTTTACAGCCTTGGGTAGTGTTAAAAGTTTAAAGGCGTTGTCAAGTATGGTAGCCCATAACGGCCACATCGCTGACTAGCTGCTTCGTCTCGACCTGACTGCCTTGCGCTCTATTTGAAATGGCGATGAAGCGAGGCAGCTTTTGGCTTCCATATACAGGGATGTTCCCCTGTTATAAGAACTAAGCATTGGTACAATTAATTGCTTTCGTTACAAAATGGGGACAAAACTATAGCACAAAAAAACTATAAATGTCAGCAGCGGTCACAATTGTCAAATTTGGTAGAACACATCAAAATTAAATTATCGGACATTGCTATACGTGAAATAGATCCTGTTTAATACACTTGTAAATCTATACAGTAATCATATCCAATGCACAGTGATTTTAATGAAAATGTTGTTTGTTATTAATATTATTTTTTATTTCCAGCCGACTTACAGACAAATGGAATTTGAAGAGCAGAATCACGTAAACAAGCTTGCCAAATAACTGTTGTAAGTGTTTTTCCCAATCGGATAAATCTCAAGTCATCTCTTTGTTGCGAGGTCGTGTAATATGTGGAAAAATGCACCAAGACGGACATTGTGTAGCCTATGTACAGCCCTAAATACAGACACTATCCAACCACATTTAGTAAACGAAGCGAATTTATTTAAATTACACAAATATAATTTAAGGTATCTTCCGTTTTCAAAACAAATCAGATTTGATCTGTGAAATCTCTACACATAACAAGGACCATTTGTATAAGTTGATACGAAGAAAATTCCTACCATAATGGTGGCGAACGAATGACGTCCAAGAACATGTACGCAGTACATCTAGAGAAAACAACTTGCAAATTAACACAGTGGTTTCTCAGTGAAAGAGAAAATGTTTTGATTTTCCAAAAGTAGAATACTCGAATACATAAACTGAATCTTTCGATGTTGGTCGTTAGAACTCTGACCTTTTGTCTGTTTGTTTGCTTGGGGTTTAACGATGTACTTATTTCACTAGTTTGACGACGCGCCAGCCCAATGGGTAAATGAAACCACCCTCGATACCGACAACAAACAAAGATAAGACAGGACAAAACCTGGACAATCAGAAGATGCAATACAAAAGCATCACAAACAGATCGGCTTCATGTTTCCTAAGGAACTCCGCGAGCACCAGTGCGAAAGAAAGCTGCCTCCCAACCCTCAGCAACTTCCGAACAGACTTGTTTTTCCCAAGTGACTTTTGATTGAAACAGCTGTCCGTGGACTAAAATATCACATTTCCCGGGCATTCAGTGTTTGACGTGTTCGTGCGACGGCTGATTTAAACAGATTTCAATAATGTCTACATGGAGTTCAGCACCCCACTAGAATCTTGAAGGGATACTAATATTTAGCTGTCTTTTCACACTTCTGCTAATCAATTTGTCAAAACTCGGAGTCAGATAAAAGCGAATTAATCCAGCGTAAGTCAATAATCGTCTACATTGAGTACAGTCAGTGTATGACGCCTTTCAAACACGATTCATTGAGCAGAAAGTGTCAACCTGTGAGGTTAGAACGTCAGTCAGTGACAGTAATGGCCATGATGCCTCCAATGTGTATCGTTATATGAAATAATTTAAGTGTCGCCCAAAAGTTGTGCCTTGAAGTTTTGGGCCCCATCTATGTATCGCTTGTGAGTTCAAGGACGCATCTCGACCATGCTAAAACCAAACAATCGAATTGTAACAGGCTATTTATTCAGGTACAAACACTTTAACACGAGAAAATAGTTTAGACAACGAACTCAATATACGGATTAACTTGCAGTCCATTCATGTCGAAACTTAGGGTTTTAAGTCTGGCCATTGTTACGTGATGTATCTCTTAAGACCTAGCATAGAGTACATTACGTACTACAACAACCATCTACTATCTTAACAGCTACCAAGACAGCTTTCATGCCGCCTTGAGTGGTTGTTACAAAATTTACCTTTCCCTAATTCTCGCCAATAGTCCAGCAACTCAAAGACGCCCAACACGTGAGATGTCCTATTGGTTCTCCTGTTATCAACAACAATTGATGATCAACAACCAAAGTACACTGAATTTAGTACTGCTGAACTGTACCGGGCCTCTAGCCATATTCACATGCTGTTATAACATGAATCTGCCATATTTATGTAAATTCAAAGTTTAAACCTTACACAAATAAAGTTGTTTGTTCGATAAATTGGGGCTTAACACCTTTCTTCAGGTGACTTCACCCATACGACGGCGTGCCAGCCTAAGTATCCAAGGAAACCACCCTGGACGCAACTGTAACACACAGAACAAGCCAGTGCACAGACAGGATAATCACAGGACGGAATATAGCGACATCACAAACAGATCGGCTTCATGTTGCCCATAGGTTCTGAAAACACCCCCAAATCGCCCGCTGCGAAAATAAGAATATATTTTTAAACATGCTTAAAACATAAACTTGGTATGTTCGTTGCCGTAACAGAAAACAAAGGATGAATTCCGTTGATCAATACTTAGCGTGCCTGATGAACAGTTCACAGGTTCGGCGTGCCTGATGAACAGTTCACAGGTTCGGCATGCCTGATGAACAGTCCACAGGTTCGGCGTGCCTAATGAACAGTTCACAGGTTCGATTCCTCGAGTTGTCATCAGGAGGTGAGAAATTCTGTTATCGTGGGAATTGCTTTTTAGGTTTAACCTCGGTCTTCCATCGTATCTAAATAAGGCAAAACCAGAAGCGAACAATTCGTTGCCGTATAAATGAAATAACCTTCGGTACTACGTTAAACTAAAATCAAACAAACGGACAAAACAAAAGTTTTTTTATTCACCTTATGCACTAAAATAAATATAAGAAAATGGGAGTTTCGTGTAGAGCCTGAAATCTGTTAGTCCATTTGTCCTCATTGTGTTTATAAAGACTTTAGAATCAACAAGAAATCGTTTAGTGAAGAGAGAGGCATACGAACCACTCTATCAATAAACGTTTTTTTATCAGCGGTGATAGACAGTATCTGAATAAACAAAGAATGGGCGATGGTTGTAGTCCCGGTAATGGTTTCTTATTAAAATGCTTCTAAAGCGTCAATTAAAGAAACGAGTCAGGGATCTGTATTGATGCCGACATTCAAGTTCATGAAACTGTCCCCTTGTCGGAGTTTAACGAACCTAGAAAGCCCCCCAAAGAAGAAAAACAGCCGGTTTGCACGATATTCTAAGATATATCGGGATTTAAAGTTTGCACTTCTTTCAAACCTCACAGAAGTTTGCTTCGTCGGCGTTCACGGACATTATTGAAGATATAGTCCCTCAGACAACCTTGTATCCAAATAGCCAAATTGAAAAAATTTAGTTGCAGAGTATAAATAAATAACCACCAGGGTTTGTAAGGCGCGTGATCTGTGATATATCACGTGTTTCACTCCATTTCCGGGTACATATTCTTCTTTTCTAGCTCCTTCTGGCATAAACGAAAAGTTAAAAAGATATCAATTCTTTCTTCTAGACCTATAGCTGCACCAAACAACAACATAACATACTGCTCTCGATGACAGGTATTCAAAACATAGAGACAGGGTTTGAATGGTGTACACGGAAGTCAAATAGAAGAGAAGGAGATATTACATGCCCGTTAGAAGCAAACTTGATATATTCTAACTCTATTACAGTATTTTTCAGTAGGCCCCGACCGAGATCAAGGTGTTAACCTGGAGATGAGAAAGAACATTCCAGCTTTGTGGGTTTTTTTTGCTTCCTCGAAGTGACTGCCAAATCTGTTTTCTTTATAGGCCGATCAATATCACATACTGTTTGAAGAATGGGTGCTACTTTTTATCCTGGTATTATTGCTCTTAATAGGCTTTTGGACAGAGAAATAAATTGAGAATAAATTGTCGTCGAAATCAGATTATATTAATAAAGTTTCTGATTCCTAAAATATGTCAAATGATTTATAGTCTTATAGTATGGTTTTTGGTTTCAGGTGGATCTTTTTGTTTGTTTCATTGGAGATTCGTATTCAATGGTATTTCACTTATATTACGACGGAGTGTGCACCAAAAATACCCGTGAGCGGTAGCCTACATGGAAGTAGGATCAGCAGGCCAACATGCTGAACATTCAACCACGTTCCAAGGCCGCCATATTTGGGATAACCCGCACATTTGCACAACAGTTGAAAGTCGCAGTAAATTGCATCGCAAGGAAGAAAACTGATATTTGTTGTTTCTTTTATTAGGGTTTGATGCCGTATTCAAGGCAATTGCACCCATATTACGCTATATTACATAGACAACAGATCGGCGGCACCAGGGCAACAGCAAGTTACATCCGCCCGTGTAAGAAAATCGATAAAAAAATGAAATCACGGTGCAGTATTCTAAAGTAAGACACTTTACAGTGTACCAATGACAACTACAGAGAATTTATCTCCTCACGCTGTTTTGTTGACGGAACCGAAACAGTTATTAAAAATGAATTCACTATCTTTCTTCGGAGATGTTACTATATTCTTTTTACATTACAACGCCGTATTGTCGCTTTACTGAGAGAGTCTAAAAGTTAAGTCAGATTTAGTTTTTTTCTTGTTTGATTGGGGTTTATCCTAGATGCCAGTCCAGTGGGTGGATGGAACGATCATCCAACAACAGTCACAATAAATACAGAATACACAGTACAATCAAAAGACGCACTACAACGACGCCACAAACAGATTGACTTCGTGTTGCCCTTTTTATCAGATACACCAGGGCTACCGGAAACTCACTTTATAAGTCCGCACTAAGCTTAGAATGATATATGTTTAAAGACCAATCAATCAAAAATAAGTTCCGTAAAGATTCACAACAAACGAAAAAACAAAACACAAAACCATATGCAGTAAAACAAGACGATAAAGTCGCAGTGTACAAAAAACATTAAAAAAAGAAAGAAATGGTGTATTCAATTGAGTGTTAATACACCAGGGCTTGTGCGAAGTGGTCAAACGGAATTAAATATTGGGCAAATGAAATACAGAAGAAAGAAAAAATGGCGACACGGAGATACAAAACATGTATGCATTCCACTTATGACCAAATTAAAGTAACATTTTGTCAAAAGAATATATTTTTTTATAATAACGATTTGTTTAATTAGGCTCGATGAAGTTAGCCGATATTTTCTTAGTTTGTGTCCGCGAAATTATGTGTACATTCAAGCTGATGTCCTAATAAGAAGTGTAAAGAGATAAAAGAGATAGAGTAAAGTAAAAATCATTCAGAGTAAAGTGAATCCTAGATCCGATAAGGTAGAAAACAAATATTTGAAGTGCAGAATAAATAAATTGTTACGATTCATCGAAGTGTAGCGGGAGAAGGACAATCTTCTTATCGATTCATAACATTCACAAACGTAAATCTGACTGGGCCGGCGAATCCCCAATACATTTAATTTTTCCCGCGTTTTCTTTGTTTCATACGCGATGTTAGGTATATAATTCATTTAAAATTACTTGGACTTCATTGTTTAAAATGGGACGGTTATGCTATTAGGTTTGGGTTGTCTGTTAAGCAAATGTCTCATCCATTCCTGAACATTTCAATATTATTGTACTTTTATTAATTTATTTATATTTGTTATTCAATTATTTATCTATAAATGCATTTACACTGTCTATTAAGTGGTCAGATATTGCAGTGGAATTAATACTTCACTTGATTCATTGTTGGAACAGCATCTCAACACATGACACAAACAGCATCTCAACACATGACACAAACATCATCTCAACACATGACACAAACAGCATCTCAACACATGACACAAACATCATCTCAACACACGACACAAACAGCATCTCAACACATGACACAAACATCATCTCAACACACAACATAAACAGCATCTCAACACATGACACAAACAGCATCTCAGCACACGACATAAACAGCATCTCAACACATGACACAAACAGCATCTCAACACATGACACAAATAGCATCTCAACACATGACACAAACAGCATCTCAGCACATGACACAAACAGCAACTCAACACATGACACAAACAGCATCTCAACACATGATACAAACAGCATCTCAACACATGACACAAATAGTATCTCAGCACATGACACAAACATCATCTTAACATATGACACCAACATCATCTCAACACATGACACCAACACCATCTCAACACATGACACAAAAATCATCTCAACACACAACATAAACAGCATCTCAACACATGACATAAACAGCATCTCAACACATGACACAAACAGCATTTCAACACATGACACCAACATCATCTCAACACATGACACAAACAGCATCTCAATACATGACACAAAAAGCATCTCCACACATGACATAAACAGCATCTCAACACATGACACAAACAGCATCTCAATACATGACACAAACAGCACCTCAACACATGACACCAACATCATCTCAACACATGACACAAACAGCATCTCAATACATGACACAAACGTCATCTCAACTCATGACACAAACATCATCTCAACACATGACACCAACATCATCTCAACTCATGACACAAACGTCATCTCAATACATGACACAAACAGCATCTCAACACATGACATAAACAGCATCTCAGCACATGACACAAACAGCATCTCAATACATGACACAAACATCATCTCAACACATGACATAAACAGTATCTCAGCACATGACACAAACAGCATCTCAACACATGACACAAAACAGCATCTCAACACATGACACAAACAGCATCTCAGCACATGACAGATGTGAATAGTTTTTGTCAAACATGGCGGCGCCCATCGATCTTATGAAACAAGTATTCAAACACTGTTGTTTCCTATCTGTCAGTTGAATAAATACAAGCATCGATATGTTTGACAAACAGGGTTTAAAAAAAGCAATGTAAGCCAGATTTGTTTTCCGCTCCTTTAACTTTAAATATAAAAAAATGTTCATTTTGACACCAAGGGGACCATAAAGACTAGAACATTTTTTATTGTTAGAGAGATTCAATTTGCATCCGACTACGTCTGTAATAACTTATTTGGCTCTTGTCCATTCATCATTGTATCAACAAATATTGTCTCAGATACGCCTCTAAATTCTCTTTGAACTTTCTTACAACCGGACCTAGTGTTTATGTAACCTCTAAACACTGAATTTTGTTTACATATCTATTTTGTCTGTATATTTGTCTCGACACACACGTTTTTTTTTTGTTCTTATTTTGTAAATACATACTAATCAAATAGACGTCGTTTTTATATTCCAGCGCGGCCAGCTACCGTGGATTAGTGAAAAGCGTGTCTGACTGCTGGTCCTCATTGGATGTAACGCTCAACAGTTGGGGTCCTCTCCGGCTAACCCAGTATCTAAATGACAATGCCTTGTTGTCAGAAATTCAAACTGGCTTTAGAAAGGATTATTCAATCTTAGATCATATGTTTAATTTACAATGTATTATCGAAATTATGAAACGGAAGAGAAAGAAGTTATTCAGCGCATTTATTGACCTAAGTAAGGCATTTGACACGGTGAACAGAGAAGCGCTCTGGATCAAACTGGTTCGGCACGGGATCCATGGAAAATTCTTTAGTGTAATTAAAAACCTGTACAAGGGTATTAAATCGTGTGTGAAAGGAAATAATGGATTTTCCGACTGGTTTCCGTGTGGGATCGGCGTGAGACAGGGTGAAAATCTTTCTCCATTGTTATTTGCTATCTATTT
>JAQQZZ010051637.1:0-10062 GCA_030265115.1 Mopalia vespertina | reverse complement strand
CATCTCTGGTACCACAGAATAACAAGATATAAGACAAGCAGCTAGAGGACATAACATCTCTGGTACCACAGAATAACCATATATAAGACAAGCAGCTAGAGGACATAACATCTCTGGTACCACAGAATAACAAGATATAAGACAAGCAGCTAGAGGACATAACATCTCTGGTACCACAGAATAACCATATATAAGACAAGCAGCTAGAGGACATAACATCTCTGGTACCACAGAATAACAAGATATAAGACAAGCAGCTAGAGGACATAACATCTCTGGTACCACAGAATAACAAGATATAAGACAAGCAGAGTACATGACAACTCTGGCAACACAGAAAAACAAGATACAAGACAAACACAAGACACATGAAACACTTCTCTGCTGTCACATGGAGGTCACAGATCAGTCAAGGGGTCAAAAAGCTGCCTCCAGCCTCTGAGATTCTGTCGTAAATGAGATTATGTGGAGGACATGAGCAGACAGCCCAGTGTGACGTACACACAGGTTGTCTTCCAGCAGGTCAGAGAACACACATACACCTCATGCAGCTCTTCAAATTCCTCTACTAATAATACAGATTGAGTAGATCTTATGACAGCCAAGAGCCAGTAGACAAAATTCTTTAAATTTTGGACCCTTTACAATGTTGAAGCCGTGATAAGTTATATTATGATTAATGTGCAATTCAAAACGCTTCATTATTAGTCTTCTTTAAACAAATTATCTCAACCTCTGTAATTGTAAGTGTTGTCAGCTTATAATAAATCATAATGCATCACAATGATGTACAATCCATGAAGCAGTGTTGTTGTTGATCCAAATGGCTGTATTTGTTTGTCTGTAGCTCTTACAGTGGTTGAGAGAAGTCAATGTCTTACAAACCCAGGCATGCACAATTGAATAATTTCTCTCCAAAATTGAATATCTTATTCATTGAATGGAATATTTTCACTTTGACATTGGGGAATATTGACAATTTCTTGCCAAATTTAAATGTTTTTATCAAATCTATGGGCAGCAAAGTGGCCTGTAGATCTGGGACACCGAAGCTCTGGTAACACAGAATAACAGGATACAAGACAAGCAGAGGAGACAGCAACTCTGGTAACACAGAATAACAAGATACAAGACAATTGAATATTTTTGCTCCAGTATTGAATATTTTATTCACTGACATGGAATATTTTCACCTTGAGATTGGTGTATATGGAGTATTTCTTGGCCATATTGACTATTTTATTAAATGTACGGCTAGCAAAGTGACCTGTACTTCTGTGGCCAGTTGCTCAACTGTTTCTCCACTTTAAAACCAGGCTTAAATTCATCCCGATGGTCTAAGTAAGTCCAAGTATCTAAGACCATTGATCATATATATTTTAGATTGGTTTTAGCTAAGACCAAACGAAAACCAGATAGGTGTATGATAGTGCCCAGTCTTATATCATATCATATCAAAAAACTACATGTTACATTATTATTTATTATTTCCTTGGCAACTTGGAATAAAAGACCAATACAGATTTGAGATCAGTACATTCTAAATTTCTTTCATGCAAATAGCATGGCACCATATGATATACTTTTGATTTCTGGCTAAGCCCCTGGGTTAAGTCTGTTTAACTTTGAGACAGTTTTGAAAGCAGTATTACTAGTATGTTTTAAGGTCAATCTCAATTAAGCTAGGTTTAATGACTTAAGATTGGTTTTGAACAACCTGCCCAAGACTCCTAACAACATGAGTTGATGTGTTCATGAAACCACCCTCACATCCCACAGGCTACACACAAGGTTTGATAGATTGGTGTTGAAGCGGTGTATTCCAACAATATATGACACCAGAACAAGCATTACATATCTTTCTCCAGTGGTAAGTAAAGACAGCTTTGCTACTCTTCAAACAAACTGCCCTTAGCCAGATGGCTGCTACACACAAGGCCAAGATACATATATAATACAGGTTTATATTGCTTTTAGAAATATAATACAGATTTATATTGCTTTTATAAATATAATACAGGTTTGAAGCGCAAGGTGTGTTCATGTTACCGTTTAGTTCACACATTACACCAGGACAACTAAACTTTTTAGGACTGCTGTTTACACCTATGCTTAAAGGTCACCATAGTGTAAACATTCGTTTGTTAGATCAGGTTTTATGACCATGAACACTCAACAGTAACTGGAATCGAGGTCACCATAGTGTAAACATTCGTTTGTTAGATCAGGTTTTATAAACATGAACACTCAACAGTCACTGGAATCGAGGTAACCATAGTGTAAAAGTTTGTTTGTTTGATCAGATTTTAATCTCTTCTTACATGAAAGAATATTTCTCTTGTGTGGCGGCATGCCATCCCATTGGTGAAAGGAACCACCCTACACATCTCTCTGGCAATCAGGATAATCACAGGAGGCAGAACAGAGATCCAAAACAGTTGGGACTTCAAGTTGCCCCTTAGCCCTGAGGGCCCAAGGAAGCACCATCAAGCCACCAATAACATAATATGTCAGGAGTGTTTTATATATTTTTAATCTGATGTGAAAATAATTGTCCTTCACATAAAAGACTTACATCATGTTACAGTCAGTGTCCATGTGTTTTATTAACCAGCTTGTGCTGTGAATGTCATCTATCGTGGCAGTCCAGTGAGGAGGAAATCACCATGGATGTCATCTGGCCAGCACAACATGACGTAGGCATCAACTAATTAACATCGATCTAGCACTAGTGCAGATCAAATATCCAATATTTATTCAGGCATGAGTCCAAGGCAGATACAAAGATACCATCGCTGAAGCTAAAAGTAGCCAATATTTGGCAACGGAATTCCACAGGGCTATAAATAGAACCAGGTTTCCATATGTGGAAATCAAATACACTATATTTAAAAATGAGAGATAATTTTATTGCGACTGCTTGACACGAAGCCACAGAAAACAGCTTATCAGTACCGGTAATGAATATTGTTTGTGATGGCTCTAAATTGAAACAATCCAAAAATATCTTGTATATATTATTTCAACAAATACAGTTTAATCTATAATAAATTGGCACATTCAGGTACAGGAATCAATGCTTTAAAGCACGGGGTAATGTCATGCGATTTGATGTTGAACTTACATTACTGCTATGATAGTCAAGGGCTTGTCCATAGGGGCAAATGTCCTGGATTCGGCAGAGGGATGTCCACCGGCCTTAAGTCACCCTGAATTGAACAATTGCCTCATTTGGACACCCTGTTTTAAGAAACTTTAACATGCAGGAGATAAGGGGGGGATTGGACACCCAGTTACTTACAAAAAGAAGCAAAATAACCATTTTGGATACCTACTTTTGATTTCTGGCTAAGCCCCTGATGCCAGTCCATTTATAGGTGAAAAGAATCACCCTCCCTTATCACTGCACAAAAACAACAGTCAGCCGCAAAACACAGGATGTGAAAATAATAATATAGGGTGGAATTCACACTAGTTATCACAAACAAGCTGGTTCATTTTGTCCCCGAGAGTGAAAAACTTTAGGACAAATATAATGGTCTGCAGAACAAAAAGACAACAGAAAAAAACTTTTAAAACATATGGAGACAACAGGAACAGCTTAGGTTTGCTTGATTGGGGTTTAATGTCTCAAGGGTACTTCACTTATGACAACAGATAATCCACTTCACGCTGTTCTTTGCCTAATTATGGTGGAAAACCAAGAGGAAACCTTTTTTACATTTTTGTGTATAGATTTCGAGATTTGGGCCCTCTGGTTAATGACAGCATGTTTAAAGTATTACACATACTGTCTTTAAAAAAATAAATGACAATGCTGGAGCCACATCGTGTGACTGACTCATATACCTGATAGTCAACGAACGGACTCAAACCCGGGGACGGTACACGGAAGTAGGATGAGTATTACAGCAGACATGCAAACCACTAAGCCAACAGCTTTAACAATGCCAAGACAGCAAAAACAGCTTGCAGAACACAGAGCAACTGATTTGTTTGATTGGGGTTTAATGTCGTACTCAAGGGTATTTCACTTATATGACGACGTGCCAGCCCAATGGGTGACGGAAACCACCCTCAACATCACTAGCAACAAACAAAGACAAGATGGGACAAATACAGGACAATAACAGGACGCAATACAGACACCACCAAAACAGATCGTCTTCCTGTTCCCCTTTAGCGCTGAGAGCACCAGGGCAACATGAAGCTCCCTCTAACCACCCACTCCAGAGCAACTGAAACATCTTGCAAAACATGATGACAAGAGATGTCACCTGGGAATACAATATACAGGGATATGAAGCTCGACCTTATCCAGGCCCAATCCACATAAAATCAGGTACTCGGTATTGTTCTCACTCGTCCTTTTCAATAAAGATTCCAGAAAACTGGTGAGCTTGACAGTTGTCAATGCGCATGTGCATTGCTATGGTGATAGATAGCTTATTAGAGTCTCCCTTCTTCACGATTTTTTTGGTTGTTGAAAAGGTCCCCAAAACCATATAAATATTTGACATATACGGAATGTGAATATATAATAACGAGCATTAACTTCTCCTCTATTGATATTCAATGTCAGTTAGGCGAAAAAACAAGTATAATTGAATCTATTCACGCCACCAATGACTTGGTCAGTATACTATTTGCTGGATTTTCACAGTTTTTGCAGTCTAAAAAAGTAATCGAAATATTAATTTATCTGAATTGTGAACTTAACTTGAAATGTTGCGATGGGACAAATACAGGACAATAACAGGATGCAATGCAGACACCACAAACAGATCGGCTTCCTGTTCACCTTTAGCTCTGAGAGCACCAGAGCAACATGAAGCTCCCTCCAACCACCCGCAAAATATACAGAAAATAGGATTATATAACCTAACACATGATCATGACAGCCAGAACTGAAATATTAACCTTTTATGTTTAGTTTAGTTTTTAAAAAAATTTCAATTTCGGAAAATAAAAAATGTTTACAAACAAACTCTAATGCCCCTGAAGGATTATCATTAAAAACCAGAATTTTCCTCAGGGAAATCTTCCTAAATGACTAGCTTTGAAATTTATTTTTTTTAAATGAACAGGAGATTATGTGGTAAGGTCATGAAAACTATGGAAGCATTTCACACACAAAATTAGGTTAATTAAGAAAACAAGAAATAGAATCAAACTGAACTGTCCTTAAGACATTCTGTCATAGTTAACCTATCTACAACTGTTGTTTACAGTTACATGTAAGTAAGAACAAACCTGGATCAATTTTATACCTGTGTTTATCACATTTCATTAGATTGGAGTATGTCTTCTCTATATAAAAGGGTGGGTATCACGCTCCCAACATTACTGTATTTAATAAATAAACACAGAGATATATAACTTGGAATAAAAACATTTTCAATTTTGAAAGCAAGTTTCAGGCATTTTGAGATCATCTGGTTCAATCATGATGACAAATCCCTTCTGATCAAAGAAAAATAAAAGTACATGCAATTTCAGGACTCAGTAATATTCCTTAGGTATGATTTCTTACACAAAATGTTACCATAATTTCTCGGAAAACTCATCAATTACCTTTTATTGATTTACTCGTGTTTAATACTGTGATAGAGGGTATTAACTCATTTAAGTGTGGTGTTGTTCTCAGTGGCTAACAAACAAACACAACCACAACAGGTGATGTCTACAAACTGTGTCTGTATTAGCTGAACCTTAGGGAGGGAGAATCTAGTGATGTTGTTGTTGTAAGTATAATTACCCAGTCTGAGGTGTTATACTGAGCTGATGGGGGATTAGTTATCCACCAGTCAACTCCAGACCAGAAATTCACCCAGATTAAGCTGCCATGGCGATCAAACAGCTGACAAAACCAGAAATCGTAGCGTAAACACAAAGTTCAGTGAACTAATCGCATTTCTCTTGGACGTCAATGAAACTGTTCATATTATTTGTCATAAGAAAATCCCTTTGTTTTCCTGCAAACTAGATTTTGGAAGGCCATTATTTTGTGAGATAATCTGACCATAATTTCTCACATGATCCTAAAATCATAGCTGTGACATCAGATCAGGTTTCCATGGTAACAATATTTCATAAGATCACTTTGGCCTTTCAAGAACTTAGATTACTGTTGCCATGATCATTCTAGAAACTTGAGAGGTTTGAGTATTAGACATATTACAAATGTGTTTCGCTTAAAAACCTTTACACCAGCATCAGCTCATAATCAGAGGCCTTTAGGAGATAAACAAATTCCAAAACAACAGAAACAAAGAGTTGAGAGGTAGTCAAAATGACAGAAAGTGGATTTATAAGCCTGTCTTGAAGAATTAACAAATCAGGTCAAAAAGCAATAAACTGCAAAAATTATATGTAGTAAAATAACAAATAATGTAGATTCAGTTTTATAGTGACCTTCTTAGTATAGCTATATGTTTCAACCAAACACACACAGTCGTAATATTTTCTGAATTAAAAGACGGAGGAATGTTGGAGAGTGTCTCCATCAAATTTAAGTGAAAGCATCGTGATCCAGATTAAATCATGAATGAATGAATACATGTTGCATCAAAACGACCAACCCAGTCTTGATTATCCCCCTCCTTTGACAACAAACAGTCACTATTTAGCTTTCTAAAAGTAATTACACTTGCACGGCAATGTTGATTAATTAAAATCGACGAATCACATCTCACCTTCTAGATAAACTCCCAGAGACAAGCTCCTTAAAAGATCTTAATATCGAGTTGTAATGGATAAGGAACTGATATCTCGAGAGAAGGTAATGACCATTATTCTAACCCTCCACGGGTAACGTGCCATGCGCAAATATACATAACAAGGAACACAGCTCAGCGGTCTTAATGGGCAACAATGACCGCTTTGTTTATCGCCGTTCCGACTCCCTCCCTTCACAGACTCGCACTGCATGAGCATACCAATAGTTAAAATCCATCTCGAAGACAAAAACAGCCTATTCTTTAAATTAATAAATTTATTATTCCGTTAACAAACTTGTGGTGTTGTGATATTTTTAAATTAAGGCTTTAACTTGTGATCAGGGTTTTCTCGGTTGATATGGAATTTGGATAATTTTAAACTAAGTATATCTGAATAAACTGAGACTATGGAAAACTGCTGTTTTATTCTTACCCATGTTTTTATTTTTTTGCGGCGGCTCGGGTTTTGACTCGGTGCCAAAATGACGACAGAGGTCTTAAAAAACCTAACTATGACCGATATCGAGGGGTTAAACCCCTAAACATGGTACCACAGTTGTATTTATATTTTAATACCATGGTGTGTTTACTGTTGCTCTTTTTATGTGCTGTAGATAAACAAAAAGTCAGACTTAAAACAACCTAGCATAGATATTTTGGGGTTCATTGGCGATATGAAAAACAATTCAGCCAATCAGATCACTGCATTCTGTGTGAAACCAAGGGGAATTTTAATTACTAATCTTTAAGATGATCTCTGAACTTTGGCTTGGTTTTCCAGGGCCTATAAATTCTCCTTTTGAATGTATTGAAAAAAATTAAAGAAGCCGGTCAAATATATCAATACTAGTTGATTTTTGTAGTAGCAACATTGTGATATATGGATAAATATATTCACCACAAAAATTCTTCAGCAGCTCAATGAAGAATTGACTGAGCCACAGCAGCCAGCGAAAACACAATTAAAGACATGTACATGTACATAGCAACAAGAAAGTTAATTATAAGAGAATTCTCCTTTTTGAGAAGATGAAAAGTCGGTTAAAGATTCTTCCAAGAAAGCACACATCATAAAAATAAATTCTGGGAAACAATAGGATGTGTGTGAAATATTTTAACTCAGTTATTGTTTTTATTACAGAATTAAAAAATGGATGGGAGGAAAAAGATAATGAAAACATCTAAACAAATTGCTTAGAATAAATTGTGAGAAGCTGTCTCCCTTGGCACAATTTCTTTAAGGAAATACAAGCTCTGGAATTAAAAAAAATACAGAATGAGAAAAGGAATGGAACCAATCAAAAAGCTTTAGATAAATTCTAAACACGAAGACAGCAATTGTGTGTCCCATGATAGCTGAAGAGTTCCTTTACGGAAACAAAAACCCACTTAAAACAAAAGTCAGCCAACAAAAAATTGTATATTATTGATCTGTTGTGTGAGGAGCAAAGCTTTCTGATGAATGTCATGTCAAGAACATCATCACATTCAAAATAGTTGGCTGAAAAATCTGTTCATTGGGTTGGAAAACAGTTATTAACATTTATGTAATAATAAATAAGGGAAAAATAGGCTAGTTTTCTTTGTTTGGGATTTTACTTCACACATTTTCTTAAAGTGATTTCACTTAAATGTTATGGTGCCAGGCTGCCAGCCAAATAGATAAAGGACACTCGCACAAGATAATGACAATATTGATAAGAGACACAAAAATCAGTGTGATAATAAAAAAAACAGTCAGTTTGCAAGATAACAGAGCTGTTTAGGTTCAGAGAGCAAAAGACTGACAGGCGGCACAGAGTAAGGTTGATCAAAGTGCTATTAAATTTAATCCACTGTGCTGAATGACTATGTTTAATCGACTATCAAGCAACTGGATGAGTTTGTCAGCCACCCAAAAAACAAAACTCCCTAAATGTCCACAAGTATAATTAAATCAATAAAAAATTGATTTAAAAAAGTGAAAATACAACACATTTGATTGGTCAGAAACTTGATGATGTGGGCTAATCAAATCAGGGGAAATGCACATCTACTTGACTGATCTCTCTGATGTACATGTACAGTGTGTATGTTTCATGAATGTAATTGCATAGTTTACATAGGGGTGAGGTGGCTACCTTACCTAACCTGATTTATCTGGTGTATTATAAAGTTTCATGACTGAGCTGGAGCAGCTTTTAAGATATCATGTTCACACACTGCCAAACTTTCTTGCCACCCAGCTAGCCAAGATAGCAATACTCCTCTTCCAGTGAGATACATGTTTGTGGTAAAAATGGCGCATTAATTATTCATTTCTATGTCATTTTCTGCTTTTATGAGTTTATGATAGCTGTGTCACAGAGGCTACATGTATTTTATGAAAGCTGTCACAGAGGCTGTTTTATGACAGATGTGGCACAGAGGCTGTTTTATGACAGATGTGACACAGAGGCTGTTTTATGACAGATGTGGCACAGAGGCTGTTTTATGATACCTATGTCACAGAGGCTGTTTTATGATAGCTATATCACAGAGGCTGTTTTATGACAGCTGTGACACATAGGCTGCTTTTTGACAGCTGTGGCACAGAGGCTTTTATGAAAGCTGTGGCTGAGGCTTTTATGATAGCTGTGTCACAGAGGCTGTTTTGTGACAGCTGTGGCACAGATGTTGCTTTATGACAGCTGTGACACAGAGGCTGCTTTATGACAGCTGTGGCACATAGGTTGTTTTATGATGACAGCTTTAACACAGAGGCCGCTTTATGACAGCTGTGGCACAGAGGCTGTTTTATGATAGCTTTGTCACAGAGGCTGTGTTATGACAGCTTTGACACAGAGGCTGCTTTATGACAGCTTTGACACAGATGCTGCTTTATGACAGCTATGGCACAGAGGCTGTTTTATGATAGATGTGGGAATCATGTGGCGCAAAATTATATTTGAGACTGCAGTGGTTGTTGTTTTTATGATGACGGTGGTACTGAATCACTTAAATGTCAGCGGTGGCACAGAGTCAGTTTAAGATGGCAGAGTCAGTTTTTGTCAGAGTCAGTTTGATAACAACAGAGACAAACAGAGTCAGTTTGATAACAGAGACAACATAGTCAGTTTAATAAAACAGAGACAAACAGATTCAGTTTGATAACAACAGAGACAAACATAGTCAGTTTGATAACAACAGAGACAAACAGAGTCAGTTTGATAACAGAGACAACATAGTCAGTTTGATAAAAACAGAGACAAACAGATTCAGTTTGATAACAACAGAGACAAACAGAATCAGTTTAATAAAACAGAGACAAACAGATTCAGTTTGATAACAACAGAGACAAACATAGTCAGTTTGATAACAACAG
>JAQQZZ010051626.1:0-10063 GCA_030265115.1 Mopalia vespertina | reverse complement strand
CCCCCCAGAAATTTCCCCCATCAGTACGACCATTGAAGTGTCAACATTTATCCCAACATATTCCCCCCAGAAATTTCTCCCATCGGTAGGACCATTGAAGTGTCAACAGTTATCCCAACATATTCCCCCCAGAAATTTCCCCCATCGGTACGACCATTGAAGTGTCAACATTTATCCCAACATATTCCCCCCAGAAATTTCCCCCATCAGTACGACCATTGAAGTGTCAACATTTATCCCAACATATTCCCCCCAGAAATTTCCCCCATCTGCCATCTGCCCCACTTAGATCTAGACACAAATTGTACAAAACACAAATATAAATTCTTACCTTTGTAAAAAGTTTCTCCAGATACTCGTCATAATCGTTAGTTTTTAGCACCTTAGTTATGGTATTTTTAAACTCCTCCAGATTCATACACCCTTGTGGCTGTCTGTTTTTAAGTGTGTGGAATCGTAGACGGTCTGTTAACTCACTGGGGTCTATATACGGCTGGTGAGTTAAAAACTGGTGCATTAACTGATGGAGGTGACGTAGTTTAATTCTCTCTTCAAGTCGAACACTTGCCTCATCTTTGTCAAAACTGAAAGTTAAAAATCATACATTAGTACTAGAATAAGAGACATGAAAACATGTAGGCTACAGCCTTAAGTCATAATCCCAAACTGATCAAGCCATAGAATCGTTTTTGTATTTGTCTCTTGAACATGTATGTCAGTCTTCAATTCTCTCACAATACCACAACAGGTACTTTGCCTTTAAATGTTGGTTAAAGTTAGTGGTGCATGCTGTCCCAACATATTTCACATTTAATGAAATCTTATCAAATTAAATAGGTTAGAATCAATTTATTCATCTGAAAAAGAGTAACGAAAGCAACACTGTTAATTTTAAGTTATACAGCAATATTTCCATGAGAATATCATTCTTCGGGCATTATCTTTGCTTTCCAAAATATGTAACATACAACTCAAGAAAGTCATTTTATAACCAAATTTTAAGACATTCCAAATTTCAAAAGCAACAGCATATTACAGAAATAGTAATAAAAGGGATACAAAACAGATCATTTCAACTCTAATACTCACATAAAACCTCTTGTATTCATTGTTTATAAAAGAGCATGCCAAATTCTCAGATGAAACTGACTTTATACAAGCCAGCCCTAAACGTAATTTTTACGTAATGAGGTAAAATGTCTGAAGTAATTAAATGGTGATAAAAATATATCTCCTTAATGACAGTTTAATGTTTTTCATTTGGACCACTTCTTGTAACCATAGAAACATCTGTCAAACAAATCATCATCAAGGAAGTCTACTGGTCATCAAGTAGAGTAATTGATTAGTTTCAAAAGCAATCAGACAGGTAAAATAAAGCGAACAACCAATTCCCATTGTTTGCTCTGCAATCGTTTTGAATAATATAGGCCGCATTGAATCAAGAGTGAGTAGTGTAAAGTGACAAGTTGTGTTGCTATGCCTCTTTAACATAGAGGATCATGGGATAGGTTTCCCCTGGCTGCAGACCAACTACAAAGTTGTGCTAAGTGTTTCCTCCATTTAACTGAATGGGAATGTTACATCATAAAATAACTGACGAATCAGCCTACTTGAAATTAGATCTGGTTTGTCGAAGACATTACCAGCAAAACAGATGAAGTTATGAAATTTATAGAAGCTTAAAGCAGTAATATTATATCCTTCCCTATATATGATTGCAATTACACAAAAGAATAGGAAAAAACTTTAAGCTTATAGCTGAGCAACACACCAATTTTAAGGTAATTGATTACGGTCTTGCTGGACACCTGGGTTAATTTTGAAGAAAATAATTTTTCTAAGACTTATATGATTTAGAATATATAATTTTTTGTATATAATTTTTTAAAGTTTGGATACTCGGGATTAAAAATATGAGAATATAGTGATGATCATCCAAGAATACTTTGAAACTTACTACAAACTGAATTAATCTTGACATAAAAACAAAATTCAATTCATGTTTGGTGGTGTATTTTTCAAAATGTTATTACCATAACACAAAATGAATTACTTTCTCAGTATAATAACCCTTGAAGTAAAAAAGTTGCTGAATGTTTTTAAAATTTAGCTTAGAACAATTTCAGTGGACTTATGCATCTGTCCAACCTAAGGAAGTGATATAAAAATACAGTGAGCATGTTTGCTGATTTATTTCTCAGAATGTAATTACTATAACACCAAATTAAATACTTTATTAGCAGAATAGCCCTTGAACTAATAAATTTGCATGATGTTTATAAAATTTAGCTTAGAACAACTTCAGTGGACTTATTCGTCTGTCCAACCTAAAGAAGTGATATAAAATACAATTACTAAGCATGTTTGCTGATTTATTTCTCAGAAGATAATTACTATAATACCAAATGAATTACTTTATTAGTAGAATAGCCCTTGAACTAAAAAAAGTTGTTTAATGTTTTTAAAATTATGCTTAGAACAATTTCAGTGGGCTTTTCAACTGTCCAACCTAAGGAAGTGATATAAAAATACAAAATATATCTTTCAAAAACTTAGGCCAAACTATAAAAAAAGGGCATCCTTTTGATGCCCAATTTGTCATCTTGAAAACAACTTGAAATCACCACAATTAACTTTTCCCAAGAAACAAGCAAATTTCTATGAAGAATCAGCTATGAAATCATATTTTAAAGATTGGATATCAATACAGATTACATTTGATCGACCAGCAGGTGGCTAGGCCTAATCCATTAGACAAATTGAATTGTCAGCTATTCCAGTGTAATTCACATTAATTTCATATATCACAGGAACTACAACTCTACATGTACATCTGATAATAATAAATCACAGCCTAGTCTGCTATTCACTGGAAAAGAAAATTAAAGGCTCAAATTTGCACATTAAATGTTCAATGTTTATTTCATTGGTTATCACAATCAATCCATTGGTACATAATCATTTGACCATTCCCTGTACGTCCTCTAATTCATCAAACAATGGTTGACAACACATAGCATCAAACACACCACTGAAACAAGGAATCTGTTCAAATGGGTAAATCTGTTTTAATGCCTCCCCTATTTGTCCACTATGATCAAGTTTATTTCTTGCAAGATTTTTTCTTACAAAGGCTTTTGCCAAATGACTTTCAATTTCAAAGGCAAAAGATGAAGAGTTTCATGGAGCATTATAAAACTGTCTTGCTTTAAACCTTTGCACTCCACAAAGAAACAGGTAGGTTATATATATGGCCACCTAAGGTTCCTGTCCCAATTATATACCCACTTATTAAATTGTGACAGATTTACTAAATTCGCACCCAACAACCTACCCACATATTTTATGAACTGTTTCCTGAAAAATAAGGGTTCAACCCACCTGAGTTCTGATAAGGCTGAATTTTCTCTAGACAATCCTAAGTCAGTAATTCCAGCGATTCCACTCCGGAGTAGACGTATGCCTATATGATCTTCCATATCCCAACTAACCAGAGATTGTGAAGCGCTGTCGGAACGTGGGGTAATTCCCCCAACCAGCGACTCTCCTTCTTCTTCAGTCATTGCAGTCAAACCACTCTCCCTGCTTGAGGATTTGCTAAAAGGTCTGGGAGATAACAGCCCAGAGTGGGAGAGTGTTCTGTTGACTGGAAGAATACCTTTAAGGGGGCCACTACTTCCTAACGTGGGTACATGGAGTTTTGTCTCTGGCAATGCACCTAAATCCACATCTACTGTAGAAATACTCACTTTTTTTGCCTTCTTCATTATGATGACTAAAAACTTTTAATATAACACTGTATAAATATGACTATTCAGATTTTAAACACCAATTCTCATTGATGTCAAATTTGGTCCCGGTTTCCAAAGATTTACCCTAATATCAACAGATAAACACTGGCTAAAGAGACATTGTCTTGGAATTCAAAGGTAATCCCTTTGCTTCAGTGCATCCAACAACTACAAGCTCGCTGTTCCTTTACTCAAATATCTCTTTACTCAAATAAACTATGGAATTATCCGTTTCGCATATCCAAGTCAACAATGAATAATATCCAGATAGAACTGCTATTCAAAAGTTCTAGTTTTAGAAATCATCTTAGCAAACATGTCCACTTCTCAAAATAAGCGGTTCAGGTAATGCAGTGATTGAATCATTTTGACCAACCAATTGTCAATTCAGTCCATCCTCCGCTATCTATTCTAGCTGTTTGCCATCGAAGAAGCCAATAGTTTGACAATGATCTGAAAATAATATTACCCCCAGGCGTTGGTCAACTTTCTAGGTTAGAAAGTTAACAAATCCTGGTAACCTAAATCCAATACTGCAAATTTCTCATACTTCCCGAAACTTAATAGCCTTTCAGAATCTGTGGATTTCAGGTTTCATCTTTGCAATACTTTGATTCCAGTTAAACCATATTTGTATTTTGTAAAAGTTCTTTGCCTTTTTTAGTTAAGCTAGTATACTGATCTCAAGACTGCCTGTAGAAAGTATTTGATAATCTTCTGTGACTCCAACAACGGCTTAACACGATCAGTATAAATATTATGTCCATATCCAGGTAGACTAATATCCAGGTAAATACAGTTAAGCGCACAGCCCTATAGAATTCAATCAGAAAAACTGCTGTATATAAACATACTTGACAAAACTGACCTAGTGAAATACACCCTAGTTGCAACAGGCTTTTGGCAATGAAGAGGCATTTAGATTCATAAATAAGCCTTGCTGAAATTGTGACTATGCCTTTCTCTGTTTGATAATAAAGGCATTGGCTTTTGACACCAATTATTCCCATTCCGTGTGTGATATTAAGAGGACTGTCAATTCTTTATAACACAATCCTTTAATGTATGTATCACTATGAATATATATCAGTGTGGCTCCTTATCAAAGTATGTGTAGATTGCGCCTAATCCAATTAAACCAGGTTAATAACTCAATGAAAGGCATTGCGTCAAATACAATAAAGAGCAATGTCAACCACAAGGCATAGCCAGCCAGATGGCAATATATTAATAACCCACATTCTTTTATTCTCCAGATTTTGACATCTTGATTATCACAAAATTTTCCCTAAATTGACTCTTGGTTTTAGTGATATGTTTTCAAGCTATCAGTACCAGTATGGTAATTTAGAAGAGAATCATTTGGAGATTTATCCAAACTATGAATTAATTTTGGAGTCTTTTATAAAAAATAAGTCAACACTTCCTCATAACATCATAAAACAAAGGTCTTGTAGAACATAACACCCATGTGTTTAGTGCCAATAAGTCTTAAAATGTCAATGGTGTCTATCATGAGAAGAAAGCAGTTTTTACTGCACATTCATAGGATATTCACAGCTATTAACAATTGACAGATTGATTAATGATTGACGCTGTGCTTGAGGGGCATTTCATTTATATGAAGACGGTAAATTCCAACAGTTACTGACAACTATAAAAGGGAATAGTGGATCTTCCTCGACATCCAGAGCTAAGTGAAGACAGCATTGCTATGTTCTGAAAAAACTTCCCATAGACAAAGGGCATATTTACTTTAGAATCAAGAAAGCTATCATAGGTAATCTGAAGAAGTCAGTGAGATTTGACAAATAAGTCATCCAAAAATCTAACGACAGATATATGTAAAGAAATGCAAATAGTGTCACCAATCACACCTGAGCTGTGGGCCTACTCAAGTTCTACATGACACCAACAGAAATATTCAAACATTTGGTAAGCAATCTGGCTTTTAGATAACTAATTTAACTTAATAACTAATCTAACTAAACAGAATTTCAAATGATATGATATATCTGAAGAAACACAGTGTCACCAAAAAGTCCAATGCAATCCTTGTGTTCTATTCCCATGTGTAATATCCAAAGACACGGGTAAAGCTAGGAGTTAACAGATTTACAGTGCAATCAGTCATTAATCAGGCAGTCAAATAAATGTTCCAATTTCTTGTTCAAATAATGTGTATGAAAGTACACATTGCTAGTCAATAATATACCTCCAAGATATCCACAACCAGTTTAACCAAGCAATAACTCCTTAAGATTTCACACTTAGAGAATGTAAACTTAGCCTTTATAGAGAAGAATAAAGATTGTAGTGAAGGTAGACATATTTAATGTTTTATCTGTGTTCAGTTAGGTGTGTGAGACATTCAATGGAATTAACTTTACCTCAGATGTGAATATCACTCAGTGAATGGGGTAAAGATTCTAATAATCCTTTCTCTGGACTCCCTTACACAGAAATCTCTCATATATGAAGTGATATCTTTCGTAGAAAATATTATTTTCCACTCTTTTTTAATTCAAATTATTAAGAAATCATAACATCAAATTTTACCTTCGACAACAGTGATTATAAAATATAAAATCAATACATTAAACATGTTTATCTTGCCAAATGATATACACCATGCCTTATCTCTTTTAATCTTGAAAATGGTAATAATGGTGTCAAAAAGTCAGACCGTCAATAAAATAGAAGAAAATGATTTATTTGTTTTGTATATCTGGGAATTAAAGTGAGTAAGTTGTCAATAGCAAATATGAAGTATGGCTAAAACGTAAATCAAACATCAACTTGTAAAGTGCATGTAGTTTATTAACCTAATGGTGTGTCAGCTTTTTATTTACATGTATTTGTTACATCATTAAACTGCACATTAAAAGCCATATATAAGTAGTATAGATGTATTTAATCTTTTTTAAAATAGTTGCACAGATAGTTATGAAATAGGTAATACTGTGATAAATGTAGTATTGTCTAGACGTAACCCTAGTGTCAATCACCAGTGACTGTATAAAACAAACAAACATACTGTAGACTTCTCTTGTTGGCAAGTTACTATGGAGGTGAAAATAACAACGAAATAAAAATTAAACTGGTGTCAACTGTTTAATATAGCCTTTTCACAACATTCTAACATTCAAACTATTAAGAACTAAAATTTGATAGCATAGAGATTTTTAATAAATTTGATTTGTTGGTATATACTGAAAAAAGTGAATCATACATATGAAATGATTGACATTTACATTGGCTAAAATATTTAAGAGGGGATTATTTTTTATTATTTATATGTAGGTGAAATACCAGGATTAAAAGTGATATTTCACTGCAATTGAATAACACATTTGTTTCTACATTTGTTATAACACTTCAAATTGTTCAGCCTCAAATGTCTTCATTCATATTATGACTTAACGTATAACAGAACACGTGTCATTTCGGACCACACCCCACCCTCTCAAACCCATCCCTACACCACCACATCCTTCCCACCCCCATCCCTACACCACCACATCCTTCTCACCCCATCCCTACACCACGCTGCCATCTCATTCCCAAAGCCTCACCACCCTACCCCTAACTTCGAACCATACACTCTAGGAGGAGTTACATCCCTTGTAGAGAGCCTGTTTTGTTCAATCCCACCTGAGGCATTCTGGTTTTGTATCATCAATTAAGTTTTATTCAAATATCCCAAATACGGCTGGAATGCAAAATCTGAGTGAACACATGAACAGGTGGGCAAATAACCAATCCTCTATAAACTTGATATCACACCATGTCATTAAAGTTAAACAAACACATGTTATATATTCACACTCTCTTCACAGTTACGTCATTAGGAATGTAAGTAAATAATTTCATGAATTGAGAGTAAACAAGCAACTAGCTCAAGATGTATGTAATTGCTATAATAATAATTATCATGTATTCCCAATAATATCCATTACAAGAAAATGACAAAGGTCTCTACAATTACACGTGAAAGGTGATAGATTTACAACCATGTATTCAACATACATAGAAAAGATTCAATAAAGAAATTGGAAGTCTCCCAAGTCAGCTAGTCAAATGTTTACAGTCAATCTTCCTTTACAGTTTACAAGCAATAAGTTAATGTATTAATACAGTTATGATTTAAATGTCATTGAGTGGAGAGAATTATTTAACTACGTCAACACCCAGCCATGTATAGACCAATTCTATGCATTTATTAATTCCCAGCTGAACGATGTCACTACTCTACTTAATTTGTTACAGAATATTTTCCAATAAGACTAGTATTGATTAGCCTTTCTTCAGGTGTACAAATTGAGAATATCCCTTCTGTGCTAATTTCTATTTACATTAATCCATGAACACAGCTCTAACCAGTCACAATGCCAGAGGGAGCCTAACTGTGTGAACCACAGTGGCTCAACAGGGGTTGCTCATAGAAACAGGTGTGACTCATAGAAACAGGAGTGACTTATAGAAAAAGGAGTCCCTCATAGACACAGGCGTCGATCATAGAAACCAGCGTCTTTCATAGAAACAGGAGCTACTCATAGAAACAGGCATCGCCCATAGAAACAGGAGCCGCTCATAGTAACAGGCATCGCTTGTAGGAACAAGAGTGGCTCATAGAAACAGGCCCCACCCATAGAAACAGGAGCCACTCATAGTATCAGGCATCGCTTGTAGGAACAAGAGGGGCTCATAGAAACAGGTACCACCCATAGAAACAGGAGCTGCTCATAGTAACAGGCATCGCTTGTAGGAACAAGAGTGGCTCATAGAAACAGGCACTGCCCATAGAAACAGGAGCTGCTCATAGTAACAGGCGTCGCTCGTAGAAACAAGAGTGGCTCATAGAAACAGGCCCCACCCATAGAAACAGGAGCCGCTCATAGTAACAGGCGTCGCTCATAGAAACAGGCATGGCTCATAGAAACAAGCATAGCTCATAGAAACAGGAGCCACTCCGAGTATAAAGGGAATGAAATGAGTGCTGTGTTGGGGCATGCTATCCCACTGAAAGCCAATACCAAAGTACAACAAATGGGCAACTTATAACCTACTTAGTGACATTATCCTTAAACCTGGCGAATAAACATCCCAGCTTGTCAGATTACACCAACGCCAAGCCTCAAAAATCACTTATTTGTAATACACTGACACTTAATCATTATACTGACACCCGGTCCAATAGCTCACTTGTTTACATTATACTGACACCCGGTCCAATAGCTCACTTAGTCACTTTATACTGACACCCGGTCTAATACCCCACTTAGTCACATTATACCAACGCCTGGTCCAATACCCCACTTATTCACATTATACTGACACCCGGTCTAATACCCTACTTAGTCACATTATACTGACACCCGGTCTAATACCCAACTTATTCACATTATACTGACACCCGGTCCAATAGCTCATTTAGTCACATTATACTGACACCCGGTCCAATAGCTCACTTAGTCACAATATACTGACACCTGGTCCAATACCCCACTTATTCACATTATACTGAGTGACACCTGGTCCAATACCCCACTTAGTCATATAATACTGACACCCGGTCCAATAGCTCACTTAGTCATATTATATCAACGCCTGGTCCAATACCCCACTTATTCACATTATACCGACACCCAGTCCAATACCCCACTTATTCACATTATACTGACACCCGGTCCAATAGCTCACTTATTTACATTATACTGACACCCATTCTAATACCCCACTTAGTCATTTTATACCAACACCTGGATCAATACCACTCATTCACATTATACTGAAATCTGGCCTAATGCCCGGCTTATTCTCACTATACAGACACCCAGCCCAATATCCTACTTATTCACACTATACTGACACCCAGCCCAATATCCTACTTATTCTCACTATACAGACACCCAGCCCAATATCCTACATATTCACACTTTACTGACCCCCAGTCCAATATCCTACTTATTCTCACTTTACTGACACCTAGCCCAATATCCTACTTATTCTCACTATACTGACACCCACCCCAATATCCTACTTATTCTCACTATACTGACACCCAGCCCAATATCCTACTTATTCTCACTTTACTGACACCTAGTCCAATATCCTACTTATTCTCACTATACAGGCACCCAGCCCAATATCTTACTTATTCTCACTTTACTGACACCCAGCCCAATATCCTACTTATTCTCACTTTACTGACACCCAGCCCAATATCCTACTTATTCTCACTTTACTGACACCCAGCCCAATATCCT
>JAQQZZ010051604.1:0-10063 GCA_030265115.1 Mopalia vespertina | reverse complement strand
ATAATAATAGAGCTAGGATGACCAAACTTGTTGGGCATGTAAGTTGACCAAAGCCCTATCACATGACACATTTAATTCTTAGATCCAACGCTAGGGGGCGCTGTTTGGATAACAGACTCGAATAACAGACTGAGCTGTTATTCGATTAATAATACAGTTAGGATGACCAAACTTAGTGAGCATGGACTACGACCAATAAACTATCACGTGACATATGTCTTACATCCACCGCTATGGGGGCGCTGTTTGAATATCAGACTCGAATAACAGACAGGACACGCCATTGTATTGTTTTATTTTAAAGTCTGTTTATCAAACAGTGTCCCACATTGATAGGAGAAAAAATTAATATGCCATGTGATATAGGTTTAAAAGAAGTACATATACATAGATGTATTATTGAAGGAATAATAGTAAAGACCGTTTTAAGATTTATCGCCTAACGGCGATGACGTGATGCAGTGAAGATAGACTTGAAGAGAGCTACATACCCACCAGGTTTGGAGTTACTTACTGTTTCTTAACTGAGTGACAATCCAATCCTTGTGTGTTATAAATGTCATACACTGTTAATTTTTTTTCTCCCTTTGTGAATAGACGAATTAAATGTACCACTTGGCCAGGCTTAGAAAGAATTACAAGCCCACAATATTTTGATTTCTTAACTATGGTATTAAATGAATAATAGTCAACTTTGTTATTCGAATGCTTTAAACAGTAAAGGGATAAAGTGATTAAATGTGTCACGTGATAGGGTATTGGTCGTAGTACATGCCCACCCAGTTTGGTCATCCCAGCTGTATTATTAATCGAATAACAGTCTAGTATGTTATTCGAGTCTGTTATTCAAACGGCCCCCAGCAGTGGATAAAAGAATTAAATTTGTCATGTGATAGGGCATTGGTCGTAGTCCATGCCCACTATGTTTGGAAATCCTAGCTCTATTATTAATCGAATAACAGTCCAGTCTGTTATTCAAGTCTGTTATTCACACGGCGCCCCCTAGCGGTGGATGAAAGAATTAAATGTGTCATGTGATAGGGCATTGGTCGTAGTCCATGCCCACTAAGTTTGGAAACCCTAGCTCTATTATTAATCGAATAACAGTCCAGTCTGTTATTCAAGTCTGTTATTCACACGGCGCCCTCTAGCGGTGGATGAAAGAATTAAATATGTCATGTGATAGGACTTTGGTCGTAATACATACCCACCAAGTTTGGTCATACTAGCTGTATTATTAATCGAATAACAGTCCAGTCTGTTATTCGAGTCTTTTATTCAACAGCGCCCCCTAGCGTTGGATGAAGGAATTAAATGTGTCACGTGATTGGGCATTGGTCGTAGTATATGCCCACCAAGTTTGGCCATCCTATCTGTGTTATTAATCGAATAACAGCCCAGACTGTTATTCAAGTTTGTTATTCAAACAGCGCCCCCTAACGGTGGATGTAAGACTGAAATATGTCACATGATATGGCATTCTTCGTAGTCCATGCCCACCAAGTTTGGTCATCCTAGCTTTCTTATTAATCGAAAAACAGTCCAGTCTGTTATTCGGGTCTGTTATTAAAACAGCGCCGCCTTGCGGTGGATGAAAGAATTAGATGTGTCATGTGATAGGGCATTGGTCGTAGTCTATGCCCACTAAGTTTGGAAATCCTAGCTCTATTATTAATCGAATAACAGTCCAGTCTGTTATTTACACGGCGCCCCATAGCGATGGATGAAAGAATTCAATATGTCATGGGATAGGACTTTGGTCGCAATACATACCCATTAAGTTTGGTCATCCTAGCTGTATTATTAATCGAATAACAGTCCAGTCTGTTATTCGAGTCTTTTATTCAAACAGCGCCGCCTAGCGGTGGATGAAGGAATTAAATGAATCACGTGATTGGGCATTGGTCGTAGTCCACGCCCACCAAGTTTGGTTATCCTCACTGTGGTATTAATCGAATAACAGCCCAGTCTGTTATTCAAGTCTGTCATTCAAACAGCGCCCCCTAGCGGTGGATGTAAGACTTAAATAAGTCACGTGATAGGGCAATGGTCGTAGTCCATGCCCACCAAGTTTGGTCATCCTAGCTTTATTATTAATCGAAAAACAGTCCAGTCTGTTATTCGGGTCTGTTATTCAAACAGCGCCGCCTAGTGGTGGGTGTATGAATTAAATATATCACATGATAGGGCATTGGTCGTAGTCCATGCCCAAAAAGTTTGGTCATCCTAGTTTAATTATTGATGGAATAACGGTGCAGTCTGTTATTCAAGTCTGTTATTCGAGTCTGTTATTCAAACAGCGCCTCCTAGCGGTGGATGTAAAAATTAAATAAGTCATGTGATAGGGCTTTAGTCGTAGTCCATGCCCAGCAAGTTTGGTCATCCTAGCTTTATTATTAATCGAAAAACAGTTCAATCTGTTATTCGGGTCTGTTATTCAAACAGCGCCGCCTAGCAGTGGATGTAAGAATTAAATGGGTCACGGGATAGGGTATTGGTCGTAGTCCATGCCCACCAAGTTTGGTCATATTAGCTGTATTATTAATCGAATAACAGTCTGTTATTCGAGTATGTTATTCAAACAGCACCCACTAGCGGTGGATGAAGGAATTGAATGTGTCACGTGATAGGGCATTTGTCATAGTCCATGTCCACAAAGTTTGGTCATCCTAGCTCTATTATTAATCGAATAACAGTCCAATCTGTTATTCGAGTCTGTTATTCAAACAGCTCCCCCATGTCAGCTATTGACCGAATTACAGCCCAGTCCGTTATACACGAAATTAATGACTGCTCCCTTTGGAATATCGAACTACAGACCAACTTATCTCCCGTAACTTTTTAAAGCTTTTAATTGAATCACATCTGCCTTTGAGAAGCATAAATGTTTTGGAAAAATTGGTTGGTTGATTGATTGATTGGTGCTTAGCACCGTCCTTAAAGGCCTTTCACTTATATGACGGCATTGTATTCCAAATTGTGAACAGCAAAACAACCATACTGTTAAGTGTTATATGCCTAAACTCTGTTGGATAACTAACGCTCCTCAATAGCTGACAGCATAAATAAACTTAAATTATACAGAAAAGTTGGCGCTTTGGTAGAACGGATGTATTCATCTGACATTCAAGTAACACTTTCCTTAGAGGTTCTCGCTTTTGTTAACTGTTCCCACTATGATCTGCGGTATTGCAATGTACCCATGAAAAATATGTTAACTACTACATTCCAGTAAGGCACTTCCCATTAAGCTGCTTCCCACTGAGGTGAGTCGCAACACAAGTCAGTTTGTTGTGATGCATTTGCTGTTTGTATCTTGTAATTGTCCTATCTTGTTTTCGTTTGATGTTGGTGACGTCATGAGAGATTTCCTTTCAATATTGTGTTGGGACGCCACCATAAGAGATAACTTACATTAAGAATGTCCCAAAACCCCAATCAAACAAACCTAGTATCCGTTTAACTCTTACTTGTTTCTGACGCCATGACGGTGGTTACTTTTCATGTAAGATGACGTCAATTCTGTCTAACACATGCGAAGTAAGCTGATAAAAAAACTGATTTCATAGTTTATACATTTTAATATGTTTATATAAAAATATATATTAACACCATATTTATCAAATCAAACTAAATATGCAAAGAGTTATAGTTTTCATCCGTTCTCTTTTGTAGTTATATTGTCTTTCATTAAACCAAGATTTATCTGAAGCAGATAACATATTTAGAAATCATGTGTCTTGCTATTTCTCATTTGAAACTAACTTTTTATATGTATCAAACATTCGACAGTTATATATCAGACCAAATTGAACATCTCATTTTCACTAAACATGGAAGTTATGTAAACAAAATCATACACGTTTGTCTTGCTATAGAAGTTAATGTGCTATGTACATTCATATATACGTTTATAACGATTTATAATTCATCTTCTTACTATATTTGATTGAACAATTTGCCTATAACAAACTTAAAAACTTTACAACATTTCAGGAGTACTGTAACAGTCCAATTTGTTTATAACAGCCAAAAATCAAATGCATATTACGTGTATATATTTTATTCAGAAGTAGTCTAATATTATATATCCCTGATATTGAGTCTTGTATACTTCAGTTCTGTATAGCTATGCTTTCATTTTTTTGTATGTTTGTAAATGTTGGTACTTTAGGTAACTTGTAACAGCGGGAATTATTGAGACTTCTAAAAACATAGTTACATGAATGAATTAATTTACACTATTCTACTCTCTACCTCACATCCCTCCTCCCTTTTCATATGAGGCTTCTGTATCTGATCCTATTTCTACATCAACTTCATCGCCTCATCAATTCAGTATTGAAGACCTTGAAAATCAATCCAATTCATTTCAATGACAATCATCACACTCATGTATGTATCGATGATAACGAATATGAAATATCACATTGGAATGACTTAGACAAACGTCAATCAAATTTTAACTCTCAACCTTTCTTTATTCCTACTTCCCTCATCCATGACTCAAACACAAATTATCATATAAATTTATCTGTGCTTCATCCAAAAACCAGAAGTTTAAACAAACATTTCATGTCACTTTCATCTATGATATTAAACATAACTTAGGTAGCCCTCTGGCTAAGGGCAGTTTCTTTGAAGAGTAGCAATGCTGTTTTTACTTAGCTTGGGAGGAAAATTAACTTTCCAACATTATGGAAACGGTTCACATCTAGGTTGTGCTAGTGCAAATCATTGTTGGTATACATCGCTGTCATATAATTGAAATACCCTTAAGCACGGCGTAAAACACCAATCAATCAATCTATGTTAGGTACCCTTGAGTACGACGTTGAACCCCAATCCAACAAACACACAAATCTATACTAGGCTTTTCTGAAAGTTAGCTATCCCGATCCAGTAGAACTTGTTTTACCTCCCTAGGTATAAAACATTCCCACATTCCAAATCGAAACGCAAGGGTGGTGGGGTTTCTTTATATAAAAACGACATCATTAATTCTAGCTTACTTTAAGGTAAGACTTAAGTCAAATTGACGACACCAGTTATGAATATATTTTTGTTGAAACACGCCTAAATAACTCTACCTATCTTATCGGACTTTTTTATAGACCTCCTGGAAAAGACGAGAACACCTTCAACACCCATCTATTACAAATCCTTCAGAAATCTCAAAAAGAAATGCACAATAATGGGAGATCTTAATGTTGATCTTTTTAAGACCGTACATCATTCTCCTTCCAAAACCTTTCTAGAAAGTATATGAAACCATACTATTTTTTCCTCTTATATTAAACAAAACCAACCAGGGCTCATACTAGCCCCGTCACTTTAATAGACAATATTTCACTAATTTTCATGAAAGCATTTTACTTAGTGATATTACCTATGATTTTCCCAATTTCCATATCCTCAAATCATCAATTTGCTCAACGTTTATTTGACCAAAAAGTATTAAACCCTGGGTTACCCCTGTGATTCTTAACGCTTATATAAACAAAAAAAATAGCTCGTATCGCAATCAGCTTAAATTTAACAAGCAGTGCCTAAGAGTGTTTAGGTCATATAGAAAATACATTGAATAATATTATTAGTGTTGCTAAAAAAAATTCTTTTCACTGGAAATTTAATTAGTTTAATAATGACACGAAAAATACATGGACAATTCTTAATGAATTAATGAACAAAAAATCATATAACGAACTTCGCATATCTTAAAACTATGATGTACGCATTATAAGCCAGTGTGTAAAACACCGCGTATAAAGCAATAGAGTTATAAAAAAGATGTTACAATTAGAAATGTTAATATTTTGTGGTCTTATTGCTTTTAGTTGACCTGTTCAACAGACTGTTAAATTGACCGTCTATCGACCTTTATATCTATTGGACAGCTATATAAATTTAATTATTTATTAAACAAACACAATGACTGATAAACACTCTATTTAATACGAACATAATTTATGTAAACAACATGATTTTGTCGCGTTCAGTTTTGACTATATCCTGTTTTAAATGATCATTATTTAATTAAATTATATTTTCATATTGTAAGAAACTTTTTAATATTCGGACATTGATTTAAATAGCTGCTGTTTTGAGGGTTACTGATTGTGTTTAAGCAATTAAAGACTGAAAAAGTAACAAAAATAAATGCCGTGAGGGAGTAATACATTAAAGTCCCTGTATAACATTGACAACATTTAAGGTTATCTAAAAATAGGTCCAGCCAATCGTTACACCAGACCATGTGTTTCGCGTTGCTTTTGTCACAAACTTATTGACTTTTGCTACATGTTGAAAGCAATTGGGAGGATAAAATCGAGAGATTAAGATATCTGACATTTTCAAAGAATGCGATTAGTGAACAGCTGTCCAGTGAACAATGTCCGCAGTAGATTCTTATCATAACTGATAGTGGTGATCGGATTAATTTTAGAATAATGTTATAGAATACAAAACAATTTATTCCATTATTCCGAGTAAGGGATTTACTTCAAATGTTAAGTATTTTTACGATCGAAACTGCATCACAGATGTTTTGACTTATCTCTCAGTCTTATTACGTGCAAAGTTGTGTCTATAATAAAATTGTACAACTTCAATTTAACAGCACAGTGTATCAAGAAGCATTGCTGGGGTTTTGAGCGACTTCGGATGGTTGCTCGGGATTTTTGTCTGAAATGTAAAATACAATAGCCCCTTTCGGAGATAAACAAAAAAGAGAGAAGAAAAAAATGTATAAATCTAGCTGGCTAAATAATCCTTCTCTAACACATTGATTTACCTTCTCGGTTGTTTTTGTGCAAATGCCAAATATTTTGGGTTTGATAACATTGCTGGCGATGCCGTCATCAAGTTCCCTAAACGGTGCTAAAACACATGCACATTTTGTTAACATAAAATTTCATATTTTATGAATGATTTTAAATCACTAAAATTAACCTAGTTTTAAACACAATATATACAATATTTTTTTCTAAATGAAACATATAGTATATTGACATATTAAAATTTTAAACAGCTTAATGTATGTCCTTTTCAGTTCCATTTTTTTCTCTCTTTGGTGTTGAAAGCCAAGGGTGCTTCAAATATAACATATGGATATAATAATAAATTGACAATACCGCTGAATCAATCAATCAACCCAAATATTTTGGAACTTTTGGGATTTTGTGCGATAGTTTTGCGGTATGTGACTAGAAACAACGTATCCCTCTACCTAAATTTGGTATAACAATATTCACAACTCTTCCACTATGGTGCAGGCATACAAGCCCGTATCGGGCTGCAATTGTGTCATGATACTGCTTACGAGATCTTTTTAAAATAAACTCTAAAACAACATGCACCTATATAGATAAATCCAAAACTCGCGATGAAATACATATATAAATGTTTTAGGTTTTGACAGCCACTCGCCAGTCTCGGACATTTGAGAAGACATGCACTTTTTAATCATGTAATATTCATTTCGTTACTTTGAACAAAAAATGTAAAAATAAAAAAGCGCAAAAGTGAGCAAAGCTCACTAGTGATAAGCACCGAGGCTGTAAGTTGTTAAAATGTACGAATAATAAACTCGACTGCCATTTTTTATATTATACGAAAGTATAAAGCCTAGGAGTGCACAAATGGGCCAAAGCACATGCAGATGTAGATGCAGATAACATAAAATTGTGTAACAGAAAGCAATGATGAGGACAGAATGAAATAAATTCTAAGAAATATATGTATTGTGAGAGGAAATGTGACATGCTTCCAGAGTAGTTTGTTTGTCAATGGTTCTTTGTTTTTAGAATAAGAGTAATAACATTTTAACAGTTCATCTGTACAAGGGCAGATGAGAGATAAATTAAATAATTGTTTTTATGGAATGTTATAAACTGGGACATTGTAATTTCATTTTGAAAAAGGGTTTCGCTGTATTATATTTCCAAATGTTTCAAAAATGCACATTTTGCATATGTGTCAGTAAAATGGCCCATTGCATTAAAATAAAGCATTAAAGTAAAGCCAAAAATTGTGAAAGGGGAGGAATGTGTGCTTTAAATATCCCATCAAACGCAATACAGTTAGACAAGTGTAACACTATATGCCTTGCGCCACTTATATGGCGGGAGCATTATAAAAGGAAAACGGGGGGAATTCATGCTTTAAACATCACATCAATCACAATAAAGGTCATCGCGATACATTGCGTACTTTTTAGATAGAGACCATAATATGACAGAAATGGAGGCAAAAAATGGATGGAGGGACGGACAGACAAACTTTCAGGAATGTTACATGAATAGCATCATGCACTGAACAGTCCCAATATGTCAATAGTTAAATGAAACAATTTTCAGCTCGATACATTTAGTACTTGTTTAGATAGACATGGAAATATGAAAGTAGGTAAAGTGGAGGAAAAAAACAGACGGACAGACAAACTTCCAAGAAAGTAACATGATTCGCATTATGACATTGTACAGTCCCAATAAGTCTGTTAAATGAAACAATTTTGAGCTCGATACATTGGGTAGTTTTTAAAATAGACATCTGAACATGACAAGAGGTAGAGTGGATGCAGAGAACAGATGGATGGACAGACAGACAAACTTCGAAGAATTTTACATAAATAACATCAGGATAGTTAACAGTCCCAATAAGTCAGGTGTTGAATGAAATAAGTTTGAGCTCGATATATTGAGTAGTTGTTTAGATAGAGCTCAGAATGAGACAGGAGGTAGTGTGAAGGCAAATGACGGTCAGACAAACTTCCAAGGAAGTAACATCACTAGCATCATAACAATACACAGTCTAAATATACCAGCTGTTAACTAAACTAAATTTCAGCTCGATGCATGGAGTACTTTTGGAGATAGAGCTCGGAATATGACAGGAGGTAGAGTGAAGGCAAATGACGGACAAATGGACCGACAGACAAACTTCCAAGAACGTTACATGAATAGCACCTTTACCGTGCACAGTCCCAACAGGCCAGCTGTTAAAAAAAAATTCAGCTCAATACATTGAATAGTTTTGGAGATAGAGATCGGAATATGACAGGATGTAGAGTGAAGACGGGCGGACGGACAGACAGACAGATGGACGGCACCTTTTTTAAGATACACCCGCAAGATATTTGCGTGGGTATACAAACAAAAATTTCAAATAAGGATAATAAATATCGATCTTACCAACATATATTGTCGCTCGAGCTTCATCCTTAGAGCTTCCGCGGCCTAGGCGGCCCCAGGACCCTTGCCTTTTTGTCAAGTGTTCATGTTTTAAATTGCTACCACAAATTTATAGGTTTGAAACTTTGGAAGGTAAAAATGAGGTACAAACACATTTTAATAATAGTTTAGACCAAATAAACGTCAGTGCTGCAATCTGTTGTCTAGGTTTCCTTAGCATTAGGATACTCTCTTCAATATCGTTGTATCGATATCTGTACAGTAATACCAACAATGCTTACGAAAAACCTTCAAAACCTCTAAAATTGCGCCAATATAACATTCTTATTCTTTGGTCGAAACTATTTAGAAACTTTATGACATAGTAGTGTAGAATCCATGTACGCCTACATCCTTGCCCTATCAGGGTGATTTATGTGACGCGAAGACTTTCAGATTGCAAAATACTTGTGTTAGTTTTGTCGCTCTTGTCTTCATTTTTAGTTTCTTCTTCTGTTTTTTAAAATTTGCATCCATTAAGATTGATCTTAGTCGATCAATCAAAATTGACTGATCAAATTCCATTGCTTAAATTAGCTGAGATTGTCTTTACGGACATCCTCATTCCCAGACCTTCTGGGTCCTACGTGGCCCCTGGACCCAAGCCTATTGAGCTGTGATAGTCGCTGATTTTAAAGGAATTCGTAACTGTTGAAAACACTTGACTTATCCTGACGAAAACATGTTGCATTTCGCCCATGGTAATACAAAACTTTCTGCCAAAATATCAAATGCACATAGCTGAGTGCTGGCGCGTAGTCTCATGGCAGCTGTGTATTATGACAGAATTGTTTTGTAAGATGTAACATTGTTTTCATTCTTTCTTTTCTCTC
>JAQQZZ010051593.1:0-10064 GCA_030265115.1 Mopalia vespertina | reverse complement strand
GTAGATCAAAAATAAAATAGGTCCAAGAATCGAACCTTGAGGTACGCCATGTATCACAGTTTCGGGATTAGAAATATAACCATTAAAAGAAACTCGCTGGGTTCTGTTAGAGAGATAGCTTTTGAACCAACTGTTAGATGTATTGCGAAACCCATAGTTGTTTAATTTGCTTAGTAGGATGTTATGATTAACTGTGTCAAAAGCCTTTGAGAAATCCAAAAATGTTATTTCAATGTTGAAATACCCAAGGAAATAAAATGGAGGCAAATGAAATATGAGACACAAGATATCGGATACAGAAACAAATCGGACAAATTCACATATTTAATGGAAAACACACGAGGTTAGAGACAATAGTACTGATGTATGAGACTTTTGTCAGTCACTGCCTAGTTGTCTATATACACACCCAGTTCGTTACACATAGAGCCTCATAGCCAACGTTAGTGGTAAATTTTACAGGACAAATTACTCGATTGGCTGTGACATACTTTACATTTTTGGGGGCATAAATTACGATCCCTCGACTGCAGGTACATTTTGCACCCTCTCTGATCAGCGGCTGTTTATATATACAAATATTTTTGTCTTTATCTGCTAACATTCTATGGGGTTTTCGAGGATGGCCAGAACTGTTTCATTGTGATCAGGGTTAATTAAATCTTGTCATTTCGGGCGTTTCTGACCGCAGATGTTTATGTCGTCTGCGCAGCAGATTAAATGTTTGTTTGGAAAACAACTTTTTCGGCAACCAATTAAAGTCTGTATGAAGATTTAGACTTGAAACATTAAAAGAGGATTTTGATTGGATGTTTAAAGATAAACCATGTTCAGGCAATCCTCTAGAAACGGGCCTTCTTCTATCAGAGGCTATCAAAAGAAAGGATTTGTATATAGCCCATGGTTGGTGAGAGCTTTGTGCAAAACATAATTCCTTCTTGCATTTCGGAATCTGTTTAGGCTGTTATGCTGGTTATCTATTTAGATTGGTAGCATGAACTACCTCCGGAAGCAAAAGGACACTTGCTAGTGAGACAAAAAAACTTTATCAGACGAAGCCAGGCTTCGAATTCAATGTATTATGTCAACATCATTTAAGAGATCTCTATATCAGATTTCTTTGTTGGTTGGTTTGTTTGTTGGTTGGTTTGTGTGTTCGTTGGTTAGTCTATTGGTTGGTTTGTGTGTTGGTTTGTTCGTTGGTTTTGTTGGTTGGATGGATGGACAACTGGTTGGCTGGCTGGTTGATGGATTGATTGGCTGTTTGAGTGAATAGGTTTCACTAATCAGCGGTGCAGTTCTAACAGCAAACAACAAGTGTTTATAATAATAGTAGGTTTGATAAATAGACTGGGCCAATGGCTTTCAACACGAAGATACTTCTAAACATACAACCGTTATCACTGTTCAGTGCCTTTTCACTTCCAAACATCGAATAATGCAGCATTGCACATTGATGTGGTTTCTTACTTTTCAAGATCTTTAAAGTCACATCCGAGTTTCTGCCACTTAAAGTGCAAATAATTTCATTTGCGTTTTTTGTTTAAAACGGCAAAGTAAACCGATTGTACACGATCTCAGAAGACACAATCGATTGTACACGATCTAAGTAGATACATCCGATTGTACACAATCTCAGTAGATACATCCGATTGTACACAATCTCAGTAGAAATCGACATATGTAATTAACAATACACATACTCAGTGCCGATCGAAAGAAACCTACGTGCGCCGGTACTACACATCATCCGATAACATGGTATCTCTATATATAGATTCCTATAGAGAGACCATGCGACATAACATAGCTTATTTGTATTCTGGCCTAGCCTCATATGCTGGCTTTCTATTGGCAGCATACACCCAAAATCGTTGGAACCACAACAGTCACGTGTATTTGTTTTGATAGTTCTTTTCATACAACATCAGATTCAAACATTTGATTTAAACCGTCGCCGTCTTACCTCCATGCCTTGCTTACAGCCCGTCTACGTTGAAAAGCTAAATGGTAGCTGTTGTTTAAATGGTACTTGATCGTTACAAAATGAGACTCCAAGAAATAGTACAACGACTGGATTTGGATATTATTTAAATTGTGAACACAAAACCTGCTCTTGATCATTTTTATAAGTTGATTTCGAGCACTGCTTTCCGTCATTATGTTTGAATCCGGTCGTAGATTTCTACTGTCGTTGAATCGGCCCATTCCATTGGCCAGTAGATTTAAGGGGAAACCTCAGACATGACAACATTATATGGCCGTAGTCGACTCAGATAACACGATAGAGGTTTCTAATGTGCCAAGGTTAATAAACTCATGTCTTAACCTTGGCTCGCGGAATATGTACAATTGTAATAATTCTTTATCTGAAACGTCACCGTCGAACATTTGGTTGTTTGTTTGCTTATTTGTTTCATTGGGGCTTTACGCCGTACGTAAATGTGAATTCACTCATATCACGGCGTGCCAGTCCGATGGATGAAGGAAACATTTACCTCCGACGTCACTGGCATCACACGTAGACAATACAGGGCAATCTTCTTGTCCCTTGCCCCTTTAGTGCACCGGGGTTACAGGAATCCCCCTCACAACCACCGTCTGGTTATTTTACACAACACTACAATTGATTCTTATGTTGAAGGTGGCTTGTCTCTCTGCATGTATTAAGTGATAGGCCTTTAAGTATAAATAAATTTAAAAAACAGAGTCATCTTCACTTACCTTTAGATTACTGGTCTTGGCTGTAAATTTCAGTGGTGACTAACACGATAAAATACCTCTTGATAGACAGCGTATTGAAACTGTTGTCATGTGACTCCCATCAGGAAGACAATATAAACTACTTATAATACCATGTCGTATAAGTCAAACCGTTCTTAATTTTGAAATAATTTAGTTTGTTATTTAGTTTGTATTTTTAGTACACAAAATGGCGGTCCTGTGAAAGTAGAGTTTCTAGTTTTAGATAGACTGAGGACTAAGTAAAGGTGTCCAGTTTCAGCCCGTGGATGGACTCCACTTTTATCTGTAAACTAGTAAAGTGTAACGCATTTTATCTCGTGACAGTGCACATTTCTGCTCGTGCAGAGTAGCATAATGTAGACCAGGTTATAGAAAACAATAAAAAAAACGTTAGTCAGTCGGATTGCATAATGTACGTGAACAAGTCACATGGATCAAGCCTTATCTACATTTTGAAACCATCAGGTAGCATTTAGCTTTTTAACTGTAAACTGTAGAGGTAAGACGGCGGCGGTTTTAACCCCGTTGCAGTATAAATGTGTGCTGGTGCAGACTATCATAACGTACACCGTTTGATAGAAAATAATAATACAAACAAGTTGTAAGACTAAATCAGTGTGATTTCATGATGTACGTGAACAAGCCATATGTCTGAAAACATATACACTTTGTGTAACTATCAAGCATCATTGACCGTTTATACTTTTTGATACTTTCAAGTATCATTTAACTGTATACTGTGGAGACAATACGGCGACGGTTATATTCACATTGCCTTATATACTGATATTTTGATACCTACTTTTGTTGCAAATGTTACGTACGTTCAGCACGTGCTACGATCATGTGACTTAGCACGCGCAATCTGGCGAACACTCCACGGGCGAATATACCGAGATCCATCAAGTAACAAAAAATATTAGGTGAAGGGGCGTGAACTCACGTGAATCGCGCACGCCACTTTGCTTTACAAAATGATAGCGGATCGATTCGTTTTTTAAACATATGCCGGCAACATTTTGTTATAGCATTATAAAAACTTTGTTAAAAAAAAAATATAATAAAAAGAAAAAATAATGAATGTACAAAAATCGCGAACGAAAGCAGCATGTCGACACGTGTAAAAATGTATTTTACCCCCTTTTAATGTACCTGGTAATACGTATGTAACACAGCTCGCAGAATGGATTCCGGATTGTGCTGCTCAAACAAATATATAGATTTGCCCTTTAATTTGAATTCATTTGTTTGTTAGAATGAACTTGCCTTTTCCCATCAAGAACTCCACTTTCTGTGGACAAATTGTGCATGCAATGTCAGAGGCCATAGTTTGTTTGTTTTTCAAATATATTTTTATTACAGATTGGTACAAGCAGTTCAATTGTACAGTAATGTTAAATACATTGGTGACGATATATCAAGGGAGATAATCCCTACCTATTTGTTTGTCTTTCTATAAAGCCAACACAATTATGTTGTAACCAAATTCTTCCAGAACAGAAACTCCATCGTTTTTCAAAACCTTCTGTGTCTCCTTGCATATAATGACCTAACTTTTCTATGTCGTAATATTTATTTAAAACATTTTTAAACCCTTCTATTGTTGGAGTGCTACCATTATCTTGTTTGCTTCTGTAAATAAACTAATTTGACAGTAACATTATTGTGTTCATTGTTTTATCATTACCATATGGTGAACCAAACAATATAAATTTGTTTCAATTTTTTTTCACCACACCCAAGTTCGACCTCAACCACTCAGCGAAATTATCCCAAAATATCTGTGTTATTTTACATTCTACAAACACATGCTTTAAGGTTTCGTCAACTTTTCTACAGAAATCACATCTTGGAAAGCCTATTTTGTGGAGAAACTTGTTCGTTGCCAAAATTCTGTTAGTTAACCTGTATTGAAACCATATTAATTTTGTATCTTTGGTGACGCTAAAAGGTAGTTTGTGAATTCTCTTCCATTCAATCTCATCTAAATCAAACAAAGTTTCCCATTTAGTTTCTGAAATGTTTTTTTTTTTCAATTTAGTTTGAATTAGAATTTTATAAAAAAGCTTGCACCCTTTATTGGCTTTTAGTAAAATAGAGATTGATTGTTGTCTAATTAGATATGGTGATTTACAATAGTTGAAAGAAAACTGTTTCATAAATTTTTAACAATACTCTATAGTCCTAAATATGTTAAAGCGTTGGGTTGAAAATGGAGTGTTCTTGAAAATTCAAATTTCAAGATCTGACCTCTATCATCTATGATGTTATTTACATATCTAACTCAGAGGCCATATAGTTATACAAATGCACATTAACTAGCTGTGTCTCTATACACAGGAGATTCTGGAATTCGGTATTTGTCCTTGTTTTCCTGGGGCCGGTTGCTCGAAGCGCTATTAAATTTGTTCCGCTATCAGATGACGTCACGCCATGTTGAAGGCCAATCTATAACCCAATATTAACGATTTAATCTGGTGTTAGCGCCTAATCGCCTTTCGAGCAACTGGACCCTGTTACCTAACCGAAACTAAGAGTTTCTTTAAGTTTCCCAAAAAGTACATTTGCGCTTGAAATTGACCTCGGAGATTTATCGGGAAAATCTAAAATCTTTCGCTGAAAATAAATTTCCCCTCCCCTCCTCCCTTAACGCTGCACAGAGCCTCCATACGAAATTGTTTCACCATTAATACTACGGCAAAGCTTTTTTTTATTAATTAAGAAACGACTCATCTCGAAATAAACTTCAACAACAACAAAATCAAACAACTTTTGACTTGAAAGGTAAATTGACATGGAATAAATCCAAAACGATTTTATTCAAACAAGGCTTCATGCAATTTAACTATCTTTAATTATCTATTTCACTCTGGCTTGGTGATCAAGCTGTCAATTGTTAATCATATTGACGACATCGTTTTTCCGGAATTTTGCGAAGTGTCTGCAATACTTTAAAGTACATCTGCCTAACCCTCAACACTTCCCCTATAACAGAAGCATACGTAGTGCTCTTTGGTGTAGCAGAGTTGTGTCTCCGTTTCTTCACATCACCTGCCTAAAATAAAACCCTATCGGTAGATACATACGTGTACGCCATAGCAAAACACTAAAAGCGTTGGTGGAATAGATCACTAAGATTTACTAACACGTTTCATCCGAAACACTTGGCATCAGGCAAGTTCTACCCAAATACTATTGTATTAAAAATAATATATAACCAACGTCAAATGTTGCAACTTTTCGTGAGAAATCCACCTATAATAATAAGACGGAAAATGCATCACAATAAAATATTGAATTTGCTACAGTTCACGACATCCATGAGCCCCCGATCCGAAGTGTATAGCAAAATATGCTACATTCCCAGTTTACAATGAAAACCCATTTTGACCACGACCAGCTCGCCGGAAAGTAAAACTAGTTACAGACGATGCTAAAAGTGATGCTTACTTTGAAAGCTTTTTATAATTTTATTAGCCCCCCCCCCGCCCCTCTCTGCCCCTGTCTCTTCATTCCTCCTCAAGTTTCATCGTCAGTGTCCTGTGCTGATGATGTAGCATGGAACTTTCTGAGCATTTATATGGATTTTTCCCCATTTCTCAGACAACATATGGTCTAGGGACTGTTCTAGTGGGATAAATGTAACTTTGATGTTCGAGTCTAGACACGAAGCTTTTCCAACGACTTGATGACATACACCTACTGCTGTTGTCTTTATGACATTGACCGATAACATTTTGACAAAACTCCGATGTGTGAGATCAGACTGTTCGTAATCTTTGCGTTAGATTGCTCGAGGTTAACTTTTGGTTGTTGAATTTTCATTGTGGTATCAATGGACCAAAATACGCTGTGTTATCCCCGTGACTAGATGACCTAGATGATTGGATAGCTGGCTTGAGTCGCAATTCCACAGTTGTTATCTCGGTTCCTGGACATCTGGGTGTAACCATGATTACCCCACGTCTCCCCATAACTGTACATGTTTGCACCAAAAAACCCAATAATATACACTTTTTGTTCTGTATTCATGACTTTGTGTCTCCTCTCAAATGAAAGATTTGGTATCATTTAGTGGTGTTTAACGCCATTCTTAAATTCATTTCACTTGTAGGACAGAGGGATCCGGATTATAATAGCCGTGAAAACATGGTTAAGTTCAGGGATATATACAAACTGATATATTTATTTACCAGAATTCACAATTTACCATTCAAGAACTTTTTCCATTTTCTATTTCAGTTTGTTATTGGCTATACCCTCTGAAAAGTATTACTGTTTTGACTAGCTCGAGTAAATTACAAAATGAGAAATGAAAAACAAATTACAAATTGTACCTACATGTAATTGTGATCATGTATTAAATTCCATCCTTTTATCTTTCAGTTGCAGCGTGAACTGGGGAGACAAAGGATATATATATATTGCCCGTAACGATGGTAACTTGTGCGGTATAGCCAGTCTCGCGAGTTACCCCGAGATGTTGTGTCAATATTGATGTATTGTAGATTCATTTAACATATTTCTAAGAAAATGTCAAATAAAGCTTTTTTCTGCCAATTCTTTGTGCATCTTTTATAAACTATATCAATGAAATGTTTGCTCATAAACAGTGTTTGTTTTGTACATTTTCTGTGTTTTGTTATGAGTTTAAATAGTGCGTGTCATTGTTATAAGACACTACCAGGAGGAAATTCAGCAGGAAGTGTAATTCTTTTTATTTATTATCCCAAAAGCCACTATTGTCACGCTTCCTTTTTTTATCTGCTTGTAAAGCGCACCGCACCGTAAGTTCGCTCCCTCTGTTTCTCTGCTCGTAAAGCACACCGGATAGTATGTTCACTCCCTCTGTTTCTCTGCTTGTAAAGCGCACCGGACAGTATGTTCACTCCCTCTGCTTCTCATTTTCTTCTACAGCCCACAGGACAGTGTTCGCTCCCTCTGTTTTTCTGCTTAAAGCGCACCAGGCAGTATGTTCACTCCCTCGGTTTCTCTGCTTATAGCGCACCGGACCGTATGCTCGCTCCCTATTTCTTTGCTTGTAAAGCGCACCGGACAGTATATTCCCTCTCTCTGTTTGTCGTTTTCTTATACAGCGCACCGGACAGTATGTTCACTCCCTCTGTCTCTCTGCTTGTAAAGCGCATCGGACAGTATGTACACTCCCTCTGTTTCTCTGCTTGTAAAGCGCGCCGGGCAGTATGGGTTCCCGTAAGCTATAGCTGGTGTAATATTAGTTTCTAAAAGTTCCGTATTCATCATGATTTTATGCCTCGAATGGATCAATGGAAAATGAATATCTGTCAGCGGTGGTCAATATGACCTCATTTATTACATATATATATTACATGAATTTACCACTTTCAGAATTCAATTGATCAATATGACTTAAAACTTACACTTTACAAATGTTTAATACGTCAATACATACTAGCTATAAAATATATTGTGTGTCAATAAACAAACATAATTTAAAAAAACAACTTTTTGTAAATTGACATTGTAAATGTTTTTACAAAAGACGTGTAGATTTTATTTTCTTTCTCGCAACAAATTGAATACGGTTGCGTTACAACGAACTTTAGCCTACATGAAATTCGGTCGGTTGGCCCTATTTGACACGGCTACGACCTTATTTAAAATTCTGTTAGTATTCTCAAATCACTTGGTTGCTGGGATGTCAAACCACGCACTGAGTGAGACGCTTTTCAAGTTGGATAAAGGAGCAAAACGGCTTAACTTGTCACTGTTAAGGTCGATTTAAAACGTCCAAACTGTTACAAATTTTTATGTAGTTAAGCCATTATGAATTATTTTGTACTCAGCTTTTTATAAATGCGTTAATGTTGACTTTGCGTTTAAGCCATGTTGTCGGAAAGATCAAAACGATTCCGTCGCGGTCAGGGTCAAAACTATCTTAGCATAGACCAGACTCCAAACTAACTCATTGGGGTCAATACTTCATATAATAACAAAAAACTGTTGGATTAAATCTCCAGTTTACACCATAACTGCTTTCTACTGATTGATTGGTGTTTTACGCCGTGTTTAAACGTATTTCACTCAGTTATATGACAGCGGTATATTCCAACAATAATTAACAATAGCATAACCATGAAATGTGAAGTGTTCGGAAACTGTTGAAAAGCAATGATAGAACGGATGTCGATACGTAACCAGTTTATAATAAGCAAGTCTAAAATGTCTTTGTAACTCTTATGATGTTAGACACGAGTGGTGTCCATTTTATTAGATATGGGACCAAACGTCAGACTGTTATAAGCCAATGGCAATTTGAACAACCGGTCCCTGAACAATATTGTGATTTCTGAATGAGTCGCTGATAGTAACAACGAAAGGAACATAACAAAATGACATTTGCACGAATAAGAATATATCTATCCCAGGACTGACTCCAGCAGAATTAACACTATTCATCTCCCTGTTCACCATCAAGTCAGTGCACGTATTTCCCCACTTTCATCCTAACTCTAATGCATAATATCAACATATAGCATACCTGTTTTGTGTAAGTAGACTTCTTGTATGTGAATTTTCATACATAACTGAAATGTATATCAGTTTGTTTTGCTCTGCTGTTTGACATTTTCCAGATCATGGCTACATAGAGAAGTCGAAATATAGAATACGAAAAATGTCTTCAATATTCAGAGCTGCAGTTATTTTATTTTACGCTACGTTGATCTGTGGTCGTACTTCAACTCCCTGTGACATAGCCTTTCTTAGATGGTAAATCTAAAACTTAATCTTGAAATTGATATATATTATAAACCGTCCAGTGTTCTACTCAGGTGTTGAGGTTTACGCTTTCCAAGCATGGAGATTGCTCAAGACAAAATAATATGTCGGCTATTGACAGAATACAAATGATACACCTAGCCCATACTCAACAGAGTTGTCGCCCCTGATCTAGTTAGCGCGTTAGATACAAGTCACGCGGTGACAGTTTAAAACCTAGCCATGGATATTGTTGTAAACTGCCCGGAAACAGAATATCCCAATCACTGAATAGACCTTATATCTTACTAAGCAAATCGTTGTACATTTGCGAGCTTTGATTTCTGAATTACACCTTATCCGTGGACATTGTTCTGTAACAAGTTTTAAAACTACATAGTTTAAATGACCCGAGCTGTGTTCCCATCTTACCCAGGCAAGTCTGATGTCTCCACGAAGTTCTGTCATAAGCCTTGCCACACTTACCCCGTAGGGGCGGTCAGACAAAGATCAAAGCAAATTGAAAAAAAAAAGAAGCCAATCAAATACACCAGACACTTTTCAAACAATGTAATGTCTCT
>JAQQZZ010051582.1:0-10064 GCA_030265115.1 Mopalia vespertina | reverse complement strand
CGTTAAGGACTAGTTGAATTAAGCTCTATGTGGTCAATTAGGAATACACAATCTAAAGTTGAGCTTCATATCTCGTCTTGGCTGATGATTCCGAGAGCCTCAGACTTTCCCGAAGAGTGGATTAAGCCTTCAAACTTCCAATACTAATCCCTCAAGTCCAGCTGTGTCGGAATCGATCATAGGGCACTTTGATGTGGGTCAGTTGAGTCTCCTTCTCTTTATAGCTCCATGGTATTATATACATTTCAACGAGCAAGAACAAGTGGAAGAATAAGGGTGTAAAAGTTGAGACATGCACCTGTACTGCAATACACTAAACTACATAATAAGATCTATTTTTTTTTTAGATATTTCTTAAGACAAAAGACATTGACATACCTATTGAGATCAAAGGCTCTAACTGTTCCATCTAATGAGGCCGATACAACCACCTGTCCATTCTGATTGAACTGTACACCTGTGACAGCTGACAGGTGCTCTGTGAAAGTCACAAAACAAAACCCAGATGAAGAGTTCCAAACTTTCAGCTGTAATGACAAAGTTTTAAGATCAATGGCAAGACCAACAGTCCATCACAAAAACAATCTTGTAACCTTGGTATTATAAGTAGTAAATGGCCACGCAAATGTATGCAAGCTAAACTCCTTTGAAAAGAAGATTTAGAAACAATAGTAATGCAAAATACAAAAATGTTCCTATTTAGCTCTCATTTCACAATTTTATAAAATTTACATGGTTGAGTTTGATTGTTAATTGTGTCAAAAGAAAGCCATACCTTGCCATCATCACCTCCTGTACTGATATACTGACCATCTGGTGAGTAACACAAACATGACATGTTGTTAAAGTGACCTTGTTGTTTGAGGATGTAGGACTCACTTTGCCATTCCCACACTAGTAACTGACCCAAACCCGAGCAGGCCAAGGCTAACCAGTCACCCGTAATGTTAAATATAGCAGAGGATATCACCTGGTCTGAAATACTAACCAAAACAAAAAGAAATTCAATAGCAAAAGCATATGGTAACAGCCTTTATAACTATGCCAGCATGTCAGAAATTGTCTCACATTGTTTCTTAATTAGACAAAACAGATATACCATTGCATAAAAGTGTCACCATAGCCAGGTTCATTTACCTGATTTCATTGTTGGATCCAGGTAACAATTAATAGCAAAATGGCATCTTTTTAATTTATAAGGTTATTTTTTTTCACCCATTACTTAAGATTTCTTTTATTTTAACACATTTTCTCTTTTTATCAGTGTATCTATTTATAGTCAAGTTTAACATGTATTGGTTCAGTATTGGTCTGCAGGATGATCTCTGTGATCAATCTAACTCAACAACTACATCATTTTAAAAACTCATTATTATTTGCTTGTTCTTATTTGCTTCTTTTTTTTATTGCTTGTCAACATCATAAGTAAGGCTATTTCACTTATAACAGTGTGTCAGCCCCATGAGTGATGGAAACCATCCTTAACACCACTACAACAAACCAAGACTGCACAGGACAAGAACAGAACGATCACAGGATGTTATACAAAGACATCACAAACAGATCAGCTTTCATGTTGCCCCTTAACCAGAGAGCACCAGGGCAACAGAATCCTCCCTCCCAACCCTCTCCTCAAAGGAAAATGGGACGAACCCAAAATCTATAAATTACTCCCCTGTCAGATTGATTAATGACAGATTACATAACTCACATGACAAATTGCTCCCAGCAGAAAGTAAACACGTCTTACCTGAGTGAATGGATTAGGTTAAAGTCAGGCATCTCATGTAAGAAAAACGCCCCATCTTGGAATCCAGTCATGAGTATATGTGTGTGTTTGTGGTAGTCTGTGGAGGTGAGGTTGGAGAAAGACCCTTCCCCTCTGGCCTCTCTCAATGAAAACCTATAAGAGAATAGTTTGATTTGAAGGAAACATCGTGCTGACCTCTACTGAATCAATGCATCCCGTACTGCTCAACAAAATGTTTTCCCAAATGGAATGCTTATTACATAAATGTGTAGCGAAAAAGGTGAAGCCTTCAAAACCACACAGCAATAAACTCCAATGTTACTTCACTTAATTGAAAGTTTCTAACATCTTACACAGATGTCCAGCTGGGAAACATTTGTCCATAGACTTTTAGTGGGCCACATATGGAAAATCCATAGAATTTGTTTTTGTTTTTATTTCTCTTTGTATTCAAACTTTGTGCTTGGTGTATGTCGTAGTCCAATCAATCATAGTGGTTTTAAGCCTTTCTGTCATCATCTCAACAAAATTACAACTAAAGCCACCCATTTTCAGTCTAAGTCATATGCCTGCAGCTCATTTACAACAACAATGTGCATTGAACTGTATTTTCAAACGTCCCATTAAAATAATGAGGACATGTAAAGTATTTTGGGCTAATTATTGCTCAAAATCAAACTAATGTGACAGAATATTTTTGATAGGAATATGTTTTGGTCTTTTTGTTAAAATATTCCTCCTACCCACAAACCAAGTGAGGAAAAACTCGTCACAATGAATTTACTAAAATTTTAAAGGGAAATTAATACTCATCCTAGGGGTTCATAGAAGTCCAGTTTAACCACCCTAAATGGGTAGTTAAGCTGGATAATAAACTCAATTTGAGACATCATTTTAACCCTCATTTTTAAAAACTCAATTTAGACTCTATTTCTTATGTTTAAGTTTTATAAAAATAAAAGTTTAGTTATTAAAAAATTAAAAAAAATCAATATGACACTGAAAAAACTGAATTTGTTCAGTAAAAAACTCAATATTTCGACGTCTATGAAGCCCTGCATCCATTAGAAACGACTGCAATCCTTCAAATCCGTAATATAAAAGACATCATAGTAAATCCAGAGCAAGTGAATATATCACACAAGTCAAAAAGGCTGCCCACTGAAAGCATGTGGATGAACCAGGCAAAACCTGTTTCAGGTAGGCGACGAACACGGTACAGCCACACAGGCCACCCAATTAACCTAAGACTCCATAACGCATAATAAGCAACATAGAGCCAATTCACACGCTACCCTAACAAACGCTACACATAATCCAAACTGCTAAGTTTCCAAACATAAAAGACCAAATTATAACTGAGGGATGTTGTGGAGGGTGGAGCCATCTGGGGGCTCAAACTGCTGTTTGAAGTTTTGGCTAGCATAGATTAAGTCTTAATTAATCCCCAATCGTAATATGATCAAGTTAGTTATTGCAAGAAACATGAAAATTTGTCAAAAACTGACTTAAGACACTTATTTTATTACAGTGACGATATAACACATTCATGAATCTGATAAAAATGAAAACCAAAAGAAGTATTTTATTTTTGGGTTTGGATTCTTTCAACCCCTTGTGATTTTAGCTATGCCTTACAAAAGCTATCCTTACCTATTTAGCTTCTTATACAATATTCCAGGTTTTTTGTCCGTATTTGAATCTGAAGAAGAGACGTATGCATATCAATCAATGCTGTTTGGAATTTACTCTTTAGTGAGAAATACAGAACAATGATGACCCAAAGCTATTTAAATGAACCTGCTTTCAGATGACCTCAATCCATATTGAATCATTTTCTTCAATCTTTCAAATGCTGCTGTAAGAAAAAATGTGCCATCTTACGTGGCTGCAGCAAATCAGTTTTGTGTTGTTCTTTAAGAGCACCAGGGCAACAGGACTTTGTTTATTTGATTGATTGGGGTGTAACATCATACTTAAGGTTATTTCACTCATATGACAATGTTCCAGCCCAACGGGTGGAGGAAACCACCCTCAACAGCACTGGCAACAAACAAAGCCAAGACAGGACAATCACAGGACAGAATAGAAAGACATCACAAACACATCAGCTCATGTGGCCCCTTAGCTCTGAGAGCAACAGGAAATAAGCAATGCCACGATAGCCATAACACGGCAGATATAACAGGCTGTGTTATAGTGTGTGTCAGTTCATGGTGCAAGACACCGATACATTTCTCATTGTTGCTTCTTATCTTGAGATGGACACTTGCTCAAGAAGCTTTGCGAACCCCTCATTTTTAACACAACATTGCATAACAATGGCCACTGGGCAGATCTGATACACTTATCATAACAAAATCATATACAGGAGTATTTGTTTAACATTTTTTTCCCCATCAATACCATTTTAAATCAACCTTTTCTTTCTATTTTTGAGCCTCAGAAAATTTTATTATCCCCACTTTTAACAAAACCCATGATTATCTGGGTTTTCTTCTTTTATTTGATCTTGCTCAGAGATAAAAACAAATCTTACATTTTGCTGAGGTCTTCAAACTTTCTAGTGATGTTTTTCTGTAGTGAGCAGACAGTGCCCATTATGGATTGTGACTTTTGTTTTAATCGAGGTCCGTGATTAAAGAGTAGACAATGGATCCAGGTGAGGTAAAACTCCAGGTGTGCAGACCTCTCAATCTGATTGGCTGAGAACTCTAACATTTTCTCCACGTAGTAGTCTGGTAGAGATGTCACAACTAACTCAACTACATAAAATAAAACAACACATTGATTATGTTAGATACTGCATGTTGTGTATATGAAGATGATCATGAAGATGGTTGATGGATTCTTGCTTAAGGGTATTTCACTTATATGATGGCGGTGTATTCCAACAATAATAGACCTTAACACAACCAAGATGCGAAGTGTTTCCATAATGTTGGAAAGTTAATTGTCCTCCAGTGCTAATTAAAGACAGTATTGATACTCTTCAAACAAACTGCCCTTAGCCAGAGGGCTGCTGTGTATATGTGATTCTCACATAAATAAAACAGATCTGACTGCACAAAATTTCACTGAATTGTGTTTCACATTTCAGATTTATGATGGTTTATGTGTTTGATTGGTTTGTTTGTTTGTTTGATTGGGGTTTAACGTCGTACTCAAGGGTATTTCACTTATATGCCGAAGTGCCAGCCGGGTGACGGAAACCACCCTCAACACCACTGGCAACAAACAAAGATGAGACAGAACAAATACACGACAATAACAGGATACAATATAGACACCACAAACAGATCAGCTTCCCTGTTATTGGTTTGATTGGTGTTTAACATCGTACTCCAGGGTATTTCACTTATACGACAACAGATTGTCCAATTCAAAATGTTTTTCCTTAATTAAGATGGAATAGCCGAGAGGAAACCTTGTAAAAACCACAAGCGCAATTGCCGGAGCCAGATCCTGTGACACACTCATATACTCGAGGGTCGACAGACCGACTCAATCCTATGAACAGTAATTCAAAGTAGGATTAGTAAGTGTACACGCTAACACTAAGCAGCGAGCCCAGATTTCTGAAATAATGAGGCAAATTTAATAAAAACAGATTTGCAAATAACAAAATATGAACTTACTGTCACTTGGTGGAATTTTCTCTGACACCTCTTCTATTAATTTTTGTTCATTTAGCCGGAAACTTAGCATGAGAGCTGTGGAGTAATCCCCCTTAGCAAGAGATCTCCTGACACTAGAGGGGGTAATTTCAATTTCTAACTGGAAGGGGTCAAAGAGCAGGTTGTGGTCAAGTGAATAAACTAAAAGACCTTCAGTTGTTGTGGCACACCAACAATTACCTGCAGTGAAGATTGTCGAAAAATGTAACAATGGTGAAGGCATGCAATATTTTTTAAAACTACATTTAAACAAATATATACACATGTTACTGATGTCAGAATGAGATTTTTGCAGATTTACTTAAACAACAAAGGCAATTACGGATTTGGAGTGGCTCTGGTTTGGCTACTGTGATAGGCCAGAACACTATTGTGATACAATTGCAATAATTTGGAGAGTATGGTGATAGTGTTATGGACAAGATTTTTTGTAGATAGACTATATACTGAATTAGTAACTTTAAAAATTACAACTTGGAAGAAAATCTGGGTTGAAAAAAGGCATTATCTGAACAAGGAGAGATAGATTGGCGGTAGCGAGTGTCTTGAATCTAGTTAACAAATTCTGATGTGTGGGAGGGGTGGAAAAGGGGGGGGGGGTCCCAGAACACTTCTCTTCCAATTTTACATTCCACCCACCACCAAATCTGCCTTAAATAACATTTTGTGAAGATTTTTACATGTAACTTGTCTGACCTGTGGGTGAGAATTGTATAGCTGTGACCTTGACTTCTGGTCTCCAATGTCGTGAACTTTTATCTCCATGTTTAACCCCAGGTAATGAGATTTTACCCCCTTCATCGCCTTCGCCCTGGTTAACTAAACTTAGACTTCCCCACTCCGTCATAGACTTCTTATCTAGAAATTGCTGAAAAAAAGAAATTTTGAATGTCAGAATATCTAAATGGTGTGGGTTCATTAGAGAGTATTGACAAAATACAAGCCAGTCATGTGGGGTTTTGACACAGTGTTGACAAAACTTTGTGCACAAATACTTCATGCTTGATTAAGAAATATCCGACATGATTTCTCACCTGGAGACATTTTATGTCCAATGAGTGAGAAGCGCTATTTGAACATCAGTTTTTCTAGAGCCACTTTTGTAAAGCAATTAAATCTTTATGATATTTTGTATGCCTACAATTTAACAGGACAAAATTTTAGCTTATGACATTTTTTAGTATTACAACATTTCGTGAAAGTGGCCCAAGGCCTGACACAAGTTTGTTTCTTTAACAGGCCTAACATGTTACACCCATTGGGTGAGTACTTGTCTCTCTGTTTTGACTAGTTTTCATCAGTTTTTAAATGCTTTCGCATGAACTAGGGCAAACAACTTTAACATAGAGCAAAATAAATGTCATGCCCCATGATCTATATTGCAGCATTATTACTATTACATGAATTAGAAAATAGTTGAACAAGAGGTATCATTCAATAACATACATAATGATTAATACAATATCATACAAACGCATTCAGACATGTAAACATCTTCACTGTATCTATTTATCTATCATAGATAGGTGATAACGTGATTGACATCCTTAACCATGTAGCCCTCTAGGATACCTTGTCACCAATCCGAGTTATTTGGGGCCAATAAAGTACAAAATTTTCCAAGGACAAATTTCAGCTCAATTCTGCTGCATTTGAAAACTTCTATTAATAAATTTCAGATTGACACTTCTAGAGCCTAGACATATGGGATGTAAAGTGAAACGAACCTGCATTCCATCATAGGAGAGATTACAGGAGATTTCAAACTTCTTCATGAGAAGCTGATCAGACACAGAATATATACAGACATTCTTGGATTTTCCAGCAGCTAGGAGACAAGTTCCATCAGCAGAGTAACATATCGTCTCAAACGATCTGCAAGATATAGCAAAATTCAGTTCACAGGAAATTATTGTAACAGAAGACACCTCAACCAAGTAAAATATTGCCTAAAAATGTTTTTAACTAAGATTGTCTATTTGTCTGATTCATACTTAAATCCAAAGTATTTTGCTTAGACAACAGAATACTCAGCCTAATTAAATACAATGGAAAACTAAGAGGACAACTGACAAATAGCACCCTTGTGATTACCAGAGCCACCCCATGTGACTCCATGATATAGATGAGATCTACAAAAAGACTTGAACCTGTGAGGAATATCAGGAGTCTGACACACATGGCTGGGGGCCTTTTCTATGTGAACCTGTGAAGAATATCAGGAGTCTGACACACATGGCTGTGGGCCTTTTCTATGTGAACCTGTGAGGAATATCAGGAGTTTGACACACATGGCTGTGGGCCTTTTCTATGTGAACCTGTGAGGAATATCAGGAGTCTGACACACATGGGTGTGGGCCTTTTCTATGTGAACCTGTGAGGAATATCAGGAGTCTGACACACATGGCTGTGGGCCTTTTCTATGGGAACCTAGAAGGGAACAAGACATCATCCTTTCACTTACTTTCCAAAGGCTGACTTTTTGGCTGTAATTTTGTCAGTGTCTTTCCTTGAGTATCCAAGGTCATGACGACCCTCAATTGACCCAGTCTGGACAGCCGTGTGAGGAGACCAGAAACTTATCTGAGCATCTAATGTGGCAATGGCCACTTCATTACCGTCTGGGCGAAAAGACACGTCTAAAACTGAAATCAGAAAGAAACAATACCCATTATTTAACATTATTATGTCATGCATTTAAAATTAAGAGCCTTGCAAGCACAATGGGAGAAAGAGGTTACTAACAAGATTGATTGATTAATTGGTGTTTAACGTCATGTGTAAAGCAAATTCAAGCAGTTGTTTAACACAGACAGAACTGTCAAATGGTTTGCTCTGTTGGAAAATTAATGTACCCCCAGTCATGAGTGTGTATAGCACTTTTGCACTCACAGCCAGAGGGCCACTATCCTGAAAGATTTGTTTGTTTGTTTGTTTTATTGGGGTTTAATGTCGTATTCAAGGGTATTTCACTTATATGATGACGGATTGTCCACTTCACACTGTTCCTTGCCTAGTTACGGTGGAAAACAGGGAGGAAACCTCGTAAAAAACACCCCCGCGATTGCCGGAGCCACAACATGTGACTCACTCATATACCTGAGGATCGACAGACGGACTCGATCCTGTGAACAGTACGTCGAAGTAGGATTAGTAAACGCACTTGCTACAACTAAGCCACGGCTGCAGGCCAATCCTGAAAGAACATTGATACTGAATATTGACAACACAGACAAACACAGCACACAAGACATTGTGCAATCAGACGAATATTTAGTGCAAGACAAAACAGATCAGCTTGAGGTTTAGAGATACCACTGAAATAAAACAGATGTCATCGGTTAATAATGCAATTATCTGAACACAAATACACCTTTTAAAGGCTGTCAAAGATTCAGCAGGTCAATAAATCTTACCATCAGACTGTAATGTCAGCGTTTCTTTTGCACCTTTATTCTCAAAGATATCCCAGAATTTGACTGTTTTATCCCAGGATCCGGTGGCTAAGAGAGCTTGGCTGGAGCTGAAACACAGACAACTAACAGGTCCCTCGTGGCCAGCCAGTACCTTTACAAAATAGACACAAAGTTTAATAGGACAGTTCAACTTACTACAGAATGGGGAGATTTGGCAGACACAAGTTTTGCTTCATTCAAGTACTTCACCAGAAGGTTTGCTTCAATGAAGTATTATGCCCGAAGGTTTGCTTCATTTATGTATTGCACCAAAAGGTTTGCTTCATTGAATTATTTCACCAGAACGTTTGCTTCATTGAAGTATTATGCAGGAAGGTTTGCTTCATTTAAGTATTTCGCAGGAAGGTTCCCTTCAATGAAGTATTTCACCAGAAGGTTTGCTTCAATGAAGTATTTCAGCAGAAGGTTTGCTTCATTGAAGTATTTCAGCAGGATGGTTTGCTTCATTTAAGTATTACACCAGAAGGTTTGCTTCATTTAAGTTGTATGTCAGAAGGTTTGCTTCATTGAAGTAATATGCAGGAAGGTTTGCTTCATTGAAGTAGAGGTGGTCTCATCGCATATGTTACTTCTGACATTCCTGCAAGACATAGGCCTGATCTTGATTTTCTATCACCAGTTGAATCGATAGTCTTAGAGGTTCGAATTAACAATAGAAGGTGGGCATTACTTGGGGCGTACAAACCACCATCTGTCTCCAATGACATTTTCTCAAATATTGTGACTAATGGCTTGGACAAACTCAGTATTAACTATGAAAATATAATGTTATTTGGAGATTTAAATTACAACCTGTTGGATCCGTCTAGGTCCCGTACACTTACAGATATATGTGATATCTTTGATTTCACAAATCTAGTCAAATCTGCTACATGTCACGTAAAAAACTGTATTCCTTCACTGGTTGATGTTATTTTAACCAATCATCCAACATTGTGTTTTAACCAGTTTGTATGTAGTTGTGGTATTAGTGACTGGCATGATATGGTTGGTGTTGCTTTTAAGGGAAACACTCCCAGATTAATACCCGAGAAGACATTTTACAGAAGTTTTAAACATTTTACAGCTGAAGAATTTAATAGAGACATGAGTTATATACCTTTTCATGTAACCTACATTTTTGATGATTGTGATGACGTTTACTGGGCTCATGAGATTCTT
>JAQQZZ010051571.1:0-10065 GCA_030265115.1 Mopalia vespertina | reverse complement strand
TTAGTACATTTATGCAAGAGATTTATTTGTATAAAATATTTCTACAACTAGTTTTAAAAGAACTTACACATGTAAAAAAATGTGTTAATGTGTCTTTGTGTGTGTGGGGGGGAGTAAAATAGATCGTATATAGCAACATTTCCCTCTAGCTCTAGTTTGTATATCAATTCTGTCGGAATTGATGAAGCTTAATTTTGAAAATCTAAAAATGTTCCTGTAACTGGAAATTTGGGTTTGAACTCTTCGAGGTTGATAATCGTTCCACTTTTGTTGAATGTATCTCTTATACATATGATTTTTGTTTCTATAACAGTTGTTAACTATTTGTTGCGAACGCTTTATCTTTTTATTGCACCATAGACACTGATTGAGTATATAATTAGTCCTCACAAATTCAGTATTATTCTGTAGCTTTTCCCAAGCTGATAAGACATTAATCCAAAATGGGTTTTAAGTTTGACGCAGTAGTATTTTTATGTAGCTACTTCCTAGTGTACACATATTTTCAGGCTGTTCTGAAGTAAAGTTAATATTTGTCCAGTTACCTTCACTAAGTAGCAACCTACGCATCCCTTTGGCTTGTAATGCTTTTACTATCTGGAATAAATTTATCACACGAAGTCCCCTTTCTGCATACTAACGTGTCAATAAGGAACTTTTAATACGAGCTGGTCCATTGTTCCATATGAATTTAAACAAGAGGGGGTTAAGTTAATGTATTGTTTCAATTGGTGGGTCGAGAAGCGAAATAAATAAATGAATTAACGTAGATAGAGCTAATGGTTTAATTACAGTTATTTTGCCTAATACAGATAGATATCTAATTTTCCATTTTTGAAATTCTAGTTTTGATTCCTCTAGTCATGCCAAATAGTTTACCTTCCAAATATTATTGAAGTAGATTGACGTAAGTGTTATTCATAAACTATATAAGCTTTCTACCCAATCCAATTTTGCATTGCAACATGTCTTCAAAGTAGACCCCGTTAAACATCCATATACCTTTAGTTTTTTCTATATTTATTTTCAACCCGGAATTTCTACAAGAATGATTCAAACATTTTACAGCTTCAGCAAGTGATTCTTCGTTCCCTTCCAGTATAATTTGCATGTCGTCGGCATATTGGCTTATTTTAAAATCAATGTTATTCACTGGAACTCCTTACATGTCCGCATTGTTTCGGATCAAAATCTCGGCGCAGAGTAAACAAATGTACTGCAAAATTGGGTCACCCTGTCTACAACTCCGATAAATTTGGAAATAAGATGGCACGTTTTCATTTTGAAGTATACAAGTAGATATTTTTGTATGGAATAATTTGATCCATTTTATGGTAGTCTCTCCAAAGCGGAGAGAGACTGTCAATAAAACTTCAAGAGATCAAATCAAAAGATTCGTCAAAGCCCATTGACTGGAGTACACCAGGTAACAGTTTTTCCTTTGCTGCAAACATTACATCATATATAAGGCGAATATTCTGACTATACTTCTACCAGGAATGAATCGCTGTTGACCAGTTTGCATTATTTTATTCAGAACTATTTTAAGTCTATTTGCTATACACGAGCTTATAAGTTTGTAAGATACATTTAGTAGAGTGATTGGTCTCCAATTCTTTGGACCACTTATTCGGTTTAGGTAGACATGTAATAAGTCATCACTTTTGCGTGGCAGACAATTCTCCTCTAAAAATTACTTCATTCGCCGATCTCAAAATAAAATGAAATATATCGATCCAGAATTTTTTTTAAAACTCATCAGTGAATCTGTCTGATCCTGGAAATTTCTCATTTTTCAAGTAGCGCTGTTTTTAATTCCTGGTACCGAAGAGGAACTTCCAAAGATTCCGACTCTACGTCATTTAATTCAATTGAGATCAATTGTTTCTAGTTCATTTATATTAACATCTAAGTCATTTTTTTTATATATATAAATTTGAATTGTATTTGTTCTGCTCAGTAATTATTTTTCATTATCTAATTTTAGTTTAAACATTGATCTGTTCGTATAATTTAATTGTTTCGCTCCGTATTTTTATAAATGGAATTTCCAGAAAGGTTTGTACCTGTATACCAAGTTGAATTTAATCTCTTGAAATGTTATAAAGGGTCTCTTTATTATATGAGACGGCACTATATTCAGCTAATGTTTGAGCAATGGTATTTTTTACCGTTTGTATGTAATATTCATCCTTTAACAGAGAGCGTTCACGTATATGGCTTGACATAATTTCGACTTCCGTACTTAAATTACATATGTCCTTTGCTACAAGAACATAATCTAGCCTTGTTCTTGTTTTTGGTTTATTCTTCTCCATGCACAGTTTTTACCATCTCTTTGCATTTACCTCCAGATATGTTTACATCCGTTGTCTTTTATGATATTCAGTACGTTTTGCCTAGACTGCGGATTGTTAATATGTTTATAAATGAACATATCGAGCTCATTATTTAGTATTATATTCCAATCGCCGAATATTATAACTGATTCGTGGCCAGTTTCCTTTATTTGTTTTATAATTTTATTGTAAAAGGAAGGGTTTTAATCCATTTGGACCGTATATCGCGCATAATGTCAAATGATATTCGTACATTTCTAAATCCAGTATTATAAAATTACTGTTTGGGACAGAAACTGCATTTTTAACTGTATAGTCAAAATTAGTATTATTGTGGTTAGTGTGCTTTCCAAACGTCGCGACCCAATTCTTTCTGTATTTAGTGTCTTTCTTTTGCCTCTATGGCTGTATCCTGGAAGCCGACAATGGAACCATTTTTTTCTTAAAGTAATGAAACATCTGTTTCCTTTTTTAAATTCAGCCAACCCTTGACAATTCAGAGATACTAAATTTACAGTTTCAGTCATTCTTTTAAATATATTTATTACACAGCTAAATTAAGATAGGACGTTGCCAGTTAACTTATAATTTGTCGTAGCATTTCCCCTACTTAATACCGTTTTTCTGTTGAGTTATTGTGTTCAATAGTATTATTCCACGTTACAAGTCTTGCTAAGACACAAAGTGTAGACACACTCACACAAGCACACATTTTATTTGTCTACAAAAGCAAAAAACATTGGTAAATACTTATGCTCATGTTTCATCACATTGGTGTTTTTTTCAATTTTCTTTATGTTGAATTCTGACATTAGAGTAGAGAGTAAGTGCGAATTTGAGCATTTTCCGAAATAAAACAAAAAGCAAAAGAATAGTTGAAGTTTGTGTCTATGGAAGGCTTATATATATAGGAATAGATTCTATATCCATGTATATAACTTAGAGCCTCCACATATTTTACCATTTTTATTGCATCTGTTCTTTTTAAGTAAGACGAGTTTTGAAGTCCAATGTGTCGCTAGCCATATTTATTCATTTCTCCCTAGTGCGTCTACTAGCAGTACGGTGTTCACTTCTATCAACCTCTCTTCTTTCTTCACTAGGAGGACTGGCCATGGTGTCTAAATCCTGTATTGTCAGGACCGGTTTAATGGCATCATGAGACTTTACAAATATCTTCCCGTTTGAGGACCACACCGATTTAACATTTTGGTGCTCTTGTGCACATTTGAATACCGTTGGTTTCTTTGAGTTATGTCATCTGTAATGACTATTTTTGTCCCCTTCAACGCCCTTCTCTTCTGTATTACTTCCCACTTCCTTGTTCTGGACACACATTTAGCTATCAGCCCCCGTCGTAAAGAATTTATATCCCAATCTATGTGTGATATTAACATCACTCGCATTTATTGACAGATTCAATTTATCGTTAGCCAGGATAACGACTTTCTCTGCACAATCGGTAGAAATGTCTAATTCTTTTTTTGTTTTTTTCATTTTCTAAACAAAATTCCCAAATTCTTGTTCCAACATTACAATTTTGGAGTTTTGCTGATCTAGACATGCTGTTATTTTTTCTAGAATACTCTCCTCGGTAGACTTCAAAAGCTCCCCTGTTGCTATGTCGTTTAAATTACTATTTATTTTCTTTAATTGTTTTTCCATACCTCCTCCATACACTTCCAAGCGTTGACCAGAGCGCGTCCCCGAAGTATCTCTATGTTATCCTGGCGATTCTTCTAAACTGATCGTTTATCTAATCTCCTTACGTTTGAACGACAGTTTACATGTAGATACATCCTCTTAAGTCCCATGTAAATCAAAGAGATGAACTTGTTTTATATCACAATATGGTATAATTTCTGCTTTCTTAAACCAGGTAGAGCTAAATGTTGAACCAACCTATATCGGTCTCAAGTGGAAGTAGTCTTGACTATGTGAAAAGCGGCACGTCCTGGAGATAACGGGGAGATATTAAAACTCTAGTACATAAACATAAAAAAAAATTGATCTCCCGATAGATGTTTGATTGGGGTTTACTTCATATGACGGCCTGTCAGTCTAATGGTTAATGGAAATAAGCCTAGACGCCACGGACAACAAACACAGAAAGCTCAAAACGCAATACAAAGACACAAGAAAACAGGTTGGCTTCGTATTCTTTTCTTTTGTAATACATTTGAGGAAAAGGGAATACACGTTACATTTAAATGTGTCATAATCCATGAAATTCGTTTGGTGTTCTGTTTTCTCTTCCACTACTATAGTACTAGTTTCCGTCCGATTCTTCATTACATCGAATATCACGGTTCGGACTTTGAAAATAAGTATTTAGCGGGGAATCTGCTACCTACTCAGCTTGTTAACTCTGGAAGCATTTAGGACAAATCACTGGCAGTTCAACAGTATACAATTAAACATTACAGAAACCTGTTTTTTAATATGTTTAAAGCGAAAAGATCAAACTATACAGCATAATATTCACACAACTTATTGGGTACAAACTAAAATGATCCGCATGGCATTATTTACGCATGAATTCATAGTACAACACAATTCCGACAGCAGTTTTTGAATGTTTTAATCTAATCTACACGATAGATTGCCTGTTGAATGTAATATAGTTAACCTAATAATTTGTGCATAAAGGCTTCTCGTGGGATCACCACTCGGCTCTGTATGGGAATGTTTAGTGAACATGCCACCTACTGCACGTGCGTGGCATTGTTTACAGACAGCGAGTGATTCAACTAACTCACTATTTGTTAGATATTGTTAGTTATTCAAATACATCCTACTACTAATTACATTGGATTGATCAAACTTTTAACCATAATATTTGCACAATTATTAGGATTGAATGGAAAAATCCGCTTGACGTTAGGAACATGTAATCATGTGTTGTTCTCGAGACAACATTCCGTCGCATTCCATAAGATGGTTTTCTTTTAAATGGGCTCTTAGTCTATTCGAAGTGATAACCTTTTTCGTTAGTACCGAAACGTTCCGAGTGATGACTCGAACGTTATTGGCAGGGATACTGCTTAATACAAACATGTGTCGTTGAATGCCAATGTATTGCGCCATGGTACTTCAAGGATTCTTAAAATATAACAGAACAACACAGCGTGTTTATTTGTTAGGTTTTTTGTGGGGTGGGGTTTTTGGTCTTCATTTAGCTTGTAATCAAAAAACGTAAATAAAGACAGCACAGTCTTGATTTATTTAGAGTATCCATTGTCTTTACTATTTAGTTGTTCTGGTGTACACCACAACGACAGGGTAAAAGTATATGTCCAGCTACCATGCATATTCAATGGGATATTGTTCTTCTTAAAGGATGAGAAAATATAACTCTCTGAGGGACCACTAGACAGAACACACCCTGATGCAGATAATATCTAACTTGGAATAGTTTCAAAGCATCGAGACAATTAACTAATCTCCACCATTACTTCATACAGCACGGTTAAGTACATCGGCAACTGATGACCTCCATGCTTTGGATGTGTGTGAGAGTAATGTCAGTTCAGTATCCCCGTTGCAAAGTTTTTATCATGACTTAATGCTCTCCATATAAACTCTGCGTTAGACAAATCAGCTTTGAATTATTTTCGAAATTGCCCTCCGCGAAAATATATATATTTGAAAAAAGTAGTCTCCTGTCTTGACAGATGTCTTATATTTCTAGTTCTACGTTTAGTGTTTTACCTAATGACGTATATAGTAGCCAGAGCAGATATATAAAGTTTTGGTCAGACATGGCAACGCCCATCGATCTGATCATACAAAATAAATGTTCATTTCAATGCTTGGCTCTGTATTGGTGACGTCACACCCAGTCACAGCTCCTTTGTTATTGTTTCTATTGACGTGATTTTAACCTTGTTGAATTTAGTGAAGTAAAGCTTAGTACCAATGCAGCATGTTTGACTTCGATGGAATTGGTAAGTGTGTGGAAAAGGTGAGTTTATTCATTGCAGATTAAACTGGCTTGGTAGATGCTACTACTTGTTTCGCTGAATTGTTCATACAGTCAACAGGGATGCGACCTTGTGCGTACGAAAAGTTTTGAAATAAGGCCTTCCCACTACCAGCTGGGCAAATGTTGGTATCGAATCTAAATCGAACGAAAATTGAGTATTTATTGATTTACGATTGAAATTAGCTATATTATCAATGGGATGTAGAACTTTGTAACGGAACAACCCTTCAATAAACACAGTCTGTGGGATATTGTGTAAATTTAAGAAACGGTCCTAGTGTAAATCTTGAACATGTTGTAAATCGTTAAAAGAAATCTTAATTTTAATCGACTTGTGGTTTATTATGTGATAAACGTGTATAATCATTGCAGTTAAAATATGTCTGCACGAGGACAAGACAGTCCGTAAGTCCGTAATGTACAATCTAAAAATATATTGTATTCGTGTTACCGATTGGAGTGATTTTTTGAAGGCTATTAACGGGTCTTTGCAGCTACCTGTTCAATCTGGGTCTGAATGACGCCGTATTTATCAACCAAGTGTAAATTGTTTACTTGCGTGTGATAAACTTAACTACGTACATCATCTTGAATCGCCTCTTGCACTGGGACGTATAATTCGAATGTTACAAGACAGTTACTTATTTATTCCTGGTCCAGGGCGTGCGAGCGATCAGTATATCCATATGTGATGCTAATCACACAACAAACTCTATATAGATAGTTTTTACATGTTTTATCTTAACTGCTTGTTGAATTAGAATGTTTTCCAGCTCACGAAATCCAAAGCCTTTATTGAAAAAAAATGATATTGTACAGGCTGTTATATTTCGTCACTCACCATCTTGTTTAGACTACACCGAGAAATAAGCAAGCTCGTCTGATTTGTTAACAACCACGAAGAGACTCAAACAGCCATTTTGATATAATCCGAGCGGTTTAATACGGAGTCATAACTCCGGCACGAATGCAGTAAAAAAAATATCATAATTGGCGGAAAATAACGTATACATAACTGACATGTGCATACGTTTTCTCTGTAACAGTTATATTGTTTAAGTTGTATTGTAAAATGACGTATTTTATTGTACTATTAGTGTTATATGTTGCCTCTAGTGTAAACGGTCGGACTGTACTCCAGAAGCGTTTAGATTCACCGGACTATTCGACTGTAAGTATCTGTTCTTTACGGTGCTCCATACGGTGTTTCGTTTATCAACCGATCGTCACTCGTGATACTGCTAATACATATAAATAGCAAATGTTTCGCAGGCGAAATCTACTGTTATTCAATGGTTATCGGACTACTTACCCTTCCGCTATGGGTTCAAATCTCTTAATAGAACTCATGTAATGAGGTATACACACGCGGTAATCACCAATTGTGCATTTGCTGTGTGGCTTCGAGAGGTTGCCCTCTGGATTCTGCCGTATTTAGGGTCTTGCTAGACGCTTTGGGCTCAGAATGAACCAAATTTGTGTTATCACTATATGTTTGTTAAAAAAATAATTCGAAATTCTAATTACAAACAGTTAAAATTTGAGCATATAATTTAGTTTTCCCTTGATCATATCCATGTTGCAAAACTTTTTATTTCTGGCACAGCAGTTTTAAGCAGACCATACATTTTCCATGAAGGATTTCTAGAAAACTATTTATGTCAGAAAATTCAAATTTTTACCAGTGTAAAGAGCACAATGCGATCTATTAAATGGTGCCTCATTTTGCAGAAGTTCGTCCTTGATTTAAAGATTCTGAAAATCTGTATTTGATATTTTTATAAGACTTTCCCAGGAGGTAAAGACAAACAATCCTCTGTGATCGATCTAATCAAATTCAGAAAAAAAATGAGGAATATTTTACTAGTTCAAGGACAATTCTACTATGTCAACTTATCTATTGAGTCTAATTGTTATTGCTCTTCGAGAAATAAACCTTGGAAAATGCAGTCTATTGTTTTCTGATAACATTTACTCGTTTTGCAATATTTTTAGAAATAATAATTGGACTTTCATCACATTTACAAATATGTAATTATGAGTATTCAAGCTTTCCATAAATGTATACATATATATGGTTCAGATTTGTACTCTTCTTCATAATAGATTAAATACAACAGTTGTCCTGTAAATCGACCGAGGGGTCCAGCAAGACCTTAAGTATTCTGAGGGAAAATGTTTGTTTCTCCCATGTGGTAAATAGCTTATGAAATATTGACAGAAGATATGTTTTTTGGCTTAAAGTATATTGGGCTATGTCAAGAGAACTTATCAAGCTAACAACCTAATGATGTGACACTTGTGGCGTCTCGACGAGGTATAAGGCTGACAATACGTTTCACATTAAAAATATTTGGAAAGGGCTCAAGCCAAATAGAAATATGGTTTGTCACAGCCATCTGCCCAATATGGCAGTTTGTATGAAGAGTATCAATGCAATCTTTCATTTGCACTAGATGAAGGTTAATTTCCCATCTTTTAAAAAAACACTTCTCGTCTTATGCTTGTGTCAAAACATTGCCAGGATACATCTCTGCGATATAAGTGAAATACCTTTCACATCGGCGCTAAACACCAACCAATGAATATCTCTGCAAACTGAAAAGACAGTCGCGCTCCGCCGGACACGGTTTCAATAGATAATTTAAATTTAAACTCGTTCAGGCGGTTGACCTATTTTTTTTAAATACTTGAAATCGGCTTAAATGGAGCACTGACTGTATTGCTTATACAAGTAAACTTGAATAATGTTGATCCTTAAGTGTAGTATATCTACAATCTTAAGTACAGTTTACAACCTGTCAATGGAAGATATCCTTAGTCCGGGACAGACGAGTCCGATTACAATACTGGTATAACATTGCTTTTTAAAAATTGTCCACAAACCAAATTAAAGGAATGCTTGAAATGTTTGAGGTTTTTATTATTTATTTTTTAAATTTTCGTGTTTTTTAATTTTATTGATTAAATTTTATATTTTTGGGGGGATCTTGGATTGCACGACGCAAGATAATAATTGTAATAATTTCAGGTAAACTTATATGTTAAAAGTCGGGAAATGCGGCAGTCTGCAGCTGGTCATCGTTTGCTTCTTAGGAAAAATAAAATAAAAAATATCTCTCATCTATTTCTATTCTGATTGATCGGTCTCTAGGTCAAGATATGACCCCAATTTTAATGTCAGGTTAACAGTTATAGTTAGGGTTAGTTTAGGGTAACGGTTTGGTTTCGATTTAAGTTTAAGGCTAAGGACAGTTTAGGGTAAGTGTTAAGTTGAGGGTTAGCTTTAGGGTTAGGCTTAGTATTAACCCAACCTAGGTCTACAAATTCACGTTGTATATATATACATGTTATACAGTCGTTCTAGACCTACCACTGAACGCATGATATTGCTAAATTAATTTACAAGACACCGTATGTAGGAGAGATAATTAACATCTGGTTTCACTCCGGTTAACACTTTGTTACTGCAGGGTCATACGATTGTCTTAAGATGTGAGGCGCTCAGAATTGTACTATATCCTACATACATACATACATACATATGTCTTCTCCTCTCTCACAAAGACCCATTATAGCATACAAGAGAAACAAAAATCTAAAGGACCTACTGATTAAGGCGAAACTTCCCTCTGTATCAGACAGGTTGTAACACTCATTCTCCTTACATACATATTCATTGGTTAATCTCTGTATCTCAGAAATACTAATTTGTAGACTGATGTATTCATAACCCATGCC
>JAQQZZ010051570.1:12624-23385 GCA_030265115.1 Mopalia vespertina | reverse complement strand
CCCACAATGCATCCTGCTACTTGAGATACCGCTGTAGGGCAATTACAAGATTTGAAGCCTTCTAACTCAGTAGCTAGGTATTATCTTGAGGGGTAGCTCCAGTGATGTATGGAATCACTATAACATTTGACATTTGTTATGGTAACAAAATGACCACTCGAGTCCTTTCAAGTTTCTGCGTTTTTTGCTAGACATCTAGTCCCAAATGTTCCCCTTTGGTATGTCGACCTCATTTCAGGAGCCATCTGGCCGAGTTTAGTCTCAGTAGGGGTTCTTTTTCATTTCTAGCTGGGAAATGTTCTTATGCGCAACGCTTCTCCTCTAAAAATTACCTGCCTCTCGAAACCAAGTTCGACAGATACGAACCTGAAGGTTTTCCAGTAGACATTACAAAAACTCGTTTTGTCAAGGCTTTTCTGTCGGAGAAGAAATTGTGTGTAGTTTTTATGTAGACTGAAGATAACAAAGCATATAGATGTAAAAATATCTTCCGATACGGCTGTTGACTGGCGAGTTATCGCTATTTTCGAAAGATTTTTGAGTTACAAACACTTTTTCAGGTAAAGGTTATTGTGGACGATGGGGTAGTGGCTGCTTCTCGAATTTCACTTGAACGCACTTATAGCTGATTTTTTTTTGTTGTTCCTCGCTACTCACTATAAGATATCATGGCTCCCCTCGTGCACTGATTTTTAGCTTGAGATTTTTTTTTTATGTAATTGATATATTTCTTTATGTTCGTTTTTAATTCAGCGGTCTTGTGTTGAGAATAATACTGATATGCTGAACTTCACTTTCTGTCTTTGTCCTCTTCTCCAAAACCTCTATTTTCCAGGTATTTTTTAACAAGCTATTAAAATTTGTCTGGATTTCTCGATGTTTCGGGAAACGCCCTATAAACAGGGGGAGGAGAGTATAACCCATGCATATTACGTCCATTTTTATTTTTTTTTTACCGGAGACCTTTTAAAATTCTTAGAAACTGGTTTACAACAAACATGATTTGTAAACAGGTATATATACATGTATATTGTGTTAAAAAAATTCAGACAATGGATGTATACCATTGCTCATAACATGCTTACCAACATAAATATCATAAATGTCTGATTTAACCGAAGGTATAGCTACAGAGTTTAAACGTCCAAAACTGTGTTATTGACAACTTCGGATTTTGAAGTAGCGCTCAAATCTTCAATTAAATAGACTTACCGGCTTAATACAGATTTAATATCCCAGATTCAAGTCTACAGTCAGGTGGATGAGATCAAAATGGCGGGTTGACAATAGCTACTTGAACTCTGACCGTATTTCCGTATGTTTAACAAGGCTAATAGGCGATCACAAGTCTCGTTTATCTAAAATGTGTCAGAAAGTTGGCTATATCAAATATTATTGTACAGTATACCAATTGAACCCATAATAACCGAAAAGTGAAATTACACAGTTATGTGCACTCTAACTCTGTATATTTCTAAATTACATTGTGTGATAGAGTATTAGAGACAAGCAGATTGTTTTTCCTTTTTTGAGGACACAGCATTTTTTTATTTGGATAGCGGGACCGCCGACTTAGAAAACGGCAAAAAGCAACAACAACAAAAAACCACGAAAATTTCCATTTTTTTTTTTTTACTCGCCGACAAGACAAATATTGTCCTTATAGAAAAAAAAATTATGAATGGTAATTTGGGCAGTCAAACTTTGCAAATAAATCACATTAATACGAATGAGTAAACACGGAAAATTTACAATGTCCGATAGCCAAGGAGTATTGGTCACATTTTCGTCAGTTTACAAAAGTCTCATTTTCAACTCAATCTGGGCTAAATCGGATTAAAACGTCCGATTTAACCCAGATTGAGTTGAAAATGAGCTTTTTTAATTTCTTTGTGTACTATTCGTTTCAATATGAGCTATTTCTAAAGTTTGGCCGTTCAAATGACTATTTATGTGTTTAAATTTTTTAATTCTCTGTTGAAAACGGTTGCCACAAGACTAGATCATAAAGGCAGCTGTCTTGCAGAGTTTATTCGTTCCCAACGAAAGCAGCTTTCATTTTATAATTTTCTACAATACATGTACAGGATTTAAATTTTAGAAAATATAATAATAAAAAAGATATATACTTTAAAATACGTGTATAGGTTTAAATTCATTGATATTTTGTTTAATACTAGTACCAGTATATGGAAATATGTTTTTCAATTGCTGTTGTAAACTATTTTATAACGATCCTTGTAACCATTCGTAGACTATAGTGTGATTAGCTTCTAACAATATTGTAATTTGACGAGCAGTGAGTAAGTTGATAACTATCTTATTATCTGTTATTAAATTAAGAATATTTTGTATTTCTTGTCGGGCCACTGACAGGATATCTCTAGGACTATATATATTTCTAAAAGCAATCACACTATATATATATATATTTTGAATAAATGAAGAGAGAAAAATTTGCTTGCCACCACCGAGATTCGAACCCGGGACCTTTGGGTTACAGGCCCAACACTACCTATATATATATCTGCCAAAAAGTTTTCTATCTCGAACAGAGGGCTACTATGCCCTGTTTTCACATTCACTGACATTCTCTCAGCTCTGACCGCCAGCTCCCTCCAGTGCCGGCAGTAGGTTGGTTGTTTTCAATCTTTTTCTTAGTTACTATTCTCATGCATGCCACGTACATGTGACAGTTTTATTTCAAAGACGACAGAGATGTAACAAAGTTATTTAGAAACTGTCCTGAGATTTCTAGTTATGTTGATAAAACTGTTGGGTGACAGTGAGTGCGAAAGTGCTACAGCGAACCTAAATTGCCCTCGATAACCTGTTTGGCAGAAAATGTTATCTTTTGTTTGTTTTTCGGGGGGTTGTTTTTCCGGGCAGTTACAACAGAGTGTAATCAGATTACAAGATTCTCAAGGTTGTTTAACCTATTAAGAGTATTGAATATCTTATTGTGAAAAGAAAAGTTACCCGTGCCGGACTTCCCTAAAATAATATTAAAAAAACGGTGAGCCATATGTGTGGGAAATCGTCGTTTAATTAAAATCCGTGCAACTGAAGACGCGTAAACAGACCATTTAAAAAATTGTTTTGGAATTTTGAACAGCGTATAAACACTATATATAGATCCTCAGAGTATGTAGGCCGATACTTCAGTTCCCATAGTTCTCAATTTAGCCGTTCCCTTTAAGTATCAGCCTTTGTGGTAAATTTATTTAGTATATTTTTGTCGTCTACGCAATCGGTATAAATAAAACTGTATATATACAAGTTTGGACATGTTATGAATACCTGTCAGCCGACATAAAGGGATGAGTTGTGTGATCCTTTCTACAATTGTAACAGTTCAAAGCCTGGCCACGCAGCAGACCTTAAATTAAATGGTTTTGAAAAATAAATCAGAAAGACTGGCTCTGAAAGAGTGTCAGAAATTGGCTATGCGGATGATGAAAATAATATATGACAATGTGTTCAAGTTTGTTATACAACTATCATTAATTATGGAGGGAAGGCAATCTGGTTAAAGTATTGACCCCTATAAGCACGCCTTATATAAACACTTCCGCTCAGGGCCGGATAGACAAGAGGGCTCCGAGCCCGTTGGCCCACTCTGGTGAAAGATTTGTTTTTATCATTCAACAATTTATTTTAATTGTCCATCAAGCATTGGCAATGGCACTGACAAAATATACTGTTACAACCACAACTTTCGACTTTTCCTTAACAATTAGCTTATTTTAGGTATAAGCCCATGCACATATACAACACTATTCTCACTCGGAGATACACCAATCTCATCACTTTCTGGCTGGAATCCATAGGACATCCGGTTATAAGTCACATTTTGGGATGAAATTATGAAAAAATATAACCCACTTATTGGTCTTTTCCGTGAAAAAATGACGTAATCCAGGATAAACGACTCTGGAAGAAACTGACTTTGGGATGCGGTTTGGCCGTGTCCCAAAACAATGGACAACTCCTTTTTATATACACACCAATAAAATAAACCTATTAATCGGACTCATGATGTGCATTGCAAATCATGATTGTGGGTTGTCTTCTGTCTAATGTGATTGAGAGCCACACCGCACTTGAAGTGCTCCGGGCCCTCCCAAGTCTTATTCCAGTCCTGGTCTAGCTAAATGTTTTTTCATACTTTTTTCAATTGGTAGTATACACACACTTGTTTATCAATACAGAATTACCACAACCATGCGTACACAGAAATAGACCAGTTAATAAAAGCGATGAAATTAATACACAATGGCTGCATCGTTATAGGAGACACAGGCTGTGCCTATCTGAACAGGTCTATTTCATTTACAGCAATTGTTAATGTTTCGAAGCTCCTGAATTCTCCAAAAGTTGTTAAAGACGGACAAGGATCGGTACTTAAAATTGAAATAAATGTGGTTAATTGGAAATATAATAATAATAATAATTCTTTATTTCAGAAATATGAGTATATCAAATTAATAATAATAATATAATAATTATTTAGGTCAGACATAGTCCGTATACAGAAAGGGTGAGAGGGAATTTACATTAATACAGAAATTTAAACAAATTAGTATGTATTTTGGACACCCACAATATGGTTATATTTATATGAATATGAAATGTAATACTCATATTTTTAAAAAGTCTAGCTGTAGTCTAGATTAAGAGTAATGTGAAAAAAGATAATATTAATTTGTTTATTCATCTGGTCTTTTAACATTTTTCATCGCTTTATCCGCAGAAAGTGTTTCTGGTTTATGAGATACCAATGAAGCCTATAAATCAACTGATTTAGGCGCAATGCTTGCTGAGAACGATTCGCGGTAATTCACTTACTGCAAGCCTATCCTTATATAACCGATAACTTAAGCCCTATGTATTCTTCACACGGAAACATGCAACAACCATACAATGTTGGTATTTATGAATGCAATACAATTATACGTTAAGCGTGGGAACATTACTGTGTTATACATATATACCATATATTATACATCTATGGTGGTTCATTTGTGCCAGTCCTATTTTCACTTGGACATGTATTTGGCAAAAGAAAACGACAAAACAAGCACGACCTTGTAGGACGAGGACGAAAACGACAAAACAAGCACGACCTTGTAGGACGAGGACGAAAACGACAAAACAAACAAGACCTTCTGCATGTACGAAAACGAGAACTGAATAAACAAGACCTTAGAGGGCGAAAACGAGAAAATAAGAAATGGTAAAAATGAGTCACGTAAGAGCATAAGATTACAACAATGTAGCTATTATTTAGTATTCCTTCGCAGAACCATTTTGTGATCATATTAGGTCAAATGTCAAATTCCGTCACTGACATTACTGCAGTGCGTGATGTAACATGCAAGAACACGTTACACCAGCAGATAACATTTAGTCATTGAATAAGATTGGAATAGAAAATATTGATTTGGTTCGGGAGTTACGATGACATTACTATTCCACAATGATTCGAAGTGACTATAGGTGTACTATATACGACTATGTATCTGTCAACGTGTTCGTGTTAGCCCCAAATTAGCCACAAACACAAACGTATCTATGATATACTTTTGAGATTTTCCCACCAGCCTTATAGAGAAATCAGTTCTACAAATATACAAAGGGTGAATCCATATAATACTGTATTTGTGTCCATCTGTATAGTTGTCCAATTTTATGACCATACCATTGACATATTATGTAATAGTGAATACGAGACCGGATTACGCTGTCATTAAATTGTTTATAACCTTATTACACGAATATTTTAATAGAGATGTAACAACCTATGGGCCTTTAAACAAATAGAACCCTTGGGGTTTTGTTTTTAGCTGAAGATATTTTCTACGACGTGCTGTTTGGGGTGCACGTGCAAAAGTTTATTTATTTAATTGGGATTTAACGGGATAGTATTCCTTTGTCCAGCTACAGACCTTAACCGGCTTACTTTAGTGTGTGTTTAACAGGAGTGGTAATTATGATGAACAAATGTGAACAGATGGGGGCAAATGTATTTAGGCATGTGGTATTAAAAGCAATAAACTATTACCACACTTAAAGTGGTAGGCCTATACTTTTAGTTGATTTAGAGTGACAGCTTAAATGTATCTTTCAATTAAAAACAGCTCACATACCAATGTATATAAATGTATACAGTTAGACCTCATATAGGTAAATTTGCGAAGTAATGAAATCTCTGGTCGCATGAAGATGCTTGGTTGTCTGATTGATCGGTCTTTAACGCCGTACTCAATGGTTTTTCACTTACGCCACGGCGGTTCATTCCACTGAACAGTAACTGTGAAGCGTTTGGCTTTGTTGAAAATGTAATCTTCTCCGTTACTAAGTAAAACAGTCTTACTATGCTTTTAAACAAACTGGTAGGCTTAAATAGAAATTGACTGCAATACTGTCTATCCGTGGGCACTACTGAAACAAACCAATAATGATTATTATGAAGGATTTCGGTTATTTTCGGCATCATATTTATACATTGACGGTCATCAGTTTTTGGACAACACGTGCGACAACTTTTTTGCGAAAAGAAGATAGAATGGTACAAAACTAAAAACGCTATAATAACACCATAAAACTCCTTCCTGTTTACAGGTAGAATATGTTGGCATGTATTATATGGTTCTAGTGGCACTGGCTGGAAACTCAGCTCATTCCAAAAGGTGTTTGTATGCAAGGGAATCTGGTATACAACTGTAGAAATGCCTATCAAAAACAATTAGATATTAACCTATACATTTGTCTGTGGTTATTGTATTCCGATAACAATACAAATATATATATATATTCCGATTCCCGACACATCCATGCAAATACATACAATTATAGATCTTAATTTAGATTGTTTTGAGTAAGTAATGGCAAATAACATGGTGTATAGAATATTTGTCACATGCACATGTGCCACAGATATACTCAAGTATAGGGTAGAATAAACCTAACCCTATACACTCTTAGAAATAACGGTTCTTTGAGGGTTCTTTAGAAAAGAGGATGGTTCTAAATGGACAAACACGGTTCTTTGATCTAATAAGATAGGGAGAAATACGTGGAACAGTTTCTGTGAGGGTTCCACACAGAACCTAAAGGGTTCCACCACAGCCATAACTGAAGAACCTTAAGTGTAGTGCAGTATTATTAAGAAAAAACAAATGAACCTATATCTTTTACAGTTACAAGTTATCTGATACTGAAGGGAGTTATGTCTTCGTTGTGCTTGTGCGCTGCATTACACTGTAAAACAAGTCCTTAACAAAGTTATGGAAACAATTCCATAACGCCTTAAATATGGAATTTTCCTAAATCTATGTGGAATTGTTCTTAACCTGTTTAGGTTAATCCATAGATAAGCTTGGTATATTCCTTGTCTTCGAGACAAATTACATCCTTTATTTTTTTTAAATTTATGGAATATCCCATTTTTGGTACACTATTGTTTTGAGATAACAGTATAAAAAGAATACAACAAATGGGGTGTTGGTCATACCGGAATACAAAAGACATATTTCTTTATTTAAGAGGTGATGATCTGGTTTTAATTCAATAAGTGTACATAATAATGGATTTTTTAAGCCTACAGATACCCACCAACTGCTCCATGCTAATTCTTTTATCCTCCACATACCTTCAAGAGAATTTTTAAATTCTAAATAATAAGGATTCACAGAAATTCTAGCACTCTTGCTACTTTCAATTAGGCTGGTTATGTTGTCTTTAAGGCCCTGATCCCAAGAGGATATACTAGTAGACTTATTCGGCGAATTAAATCCCAAATCCTCAGACAACTGAACAGTTATAATTTAGACCAAAGGCTATATAATCAGCTCCTAAACGTAAATACCACAATCGCTATGTAGCAGTGTCGGGTAGGTCCTCTAAATGTATGAAGGCGAGATGCAAGCTAAGATACTTACATACTAGATAAGGCCTCCTTTGTTAGACAGCAAACTAGAAATGTTTATTATTTGGTTGACAGTTTGAATTGCGATTCAGAAAATGTGGTTAACCTCATAACTTGTGTGAAGTGTCTGAACCAACATTTGGTGAAAATAAAAATCCCCTTTGGGTTAGAGCCAACAATCATTTAAGGTTCCATTAGGTCTAACCTCATATCCCCAATAGCTGAACAGTTATGTCTTTCTGATCATTCGGTGAAAGATCAGTTCGAAATCATGCCGTTTGAAAAAACACAATTTTGTTCCCTGGAAACCAGGTAAAGGGTCTAAAAAAGAAATAATCCCATTTGTATTCCACTATGACCAACCTAGCACCCAGTTAGCTAGTCTCCTTTATACAGGAATATCATAATCGTGTACCTAAATGTCTACTCCTCTCTCACAAAGACCCATTATAGCATACAAGAGACAGGAAAACACAAAGGATCTACTGGTTAAGGCGAAACTTCCCCCATGTCAGACAAGTTGTAACACTCATTCTCTTCAGCGGATATATTCATTGATTTATTTCTTTATAATATAATAATATATATAAGTACCACTTTGTATAGGCCGATTTATTCCTAACCCATACCGATTATCCTGTTGATTACAAATTAATCAATACTTTATACACCAAGTATATATCTTCTCTCGAGATGTCTGTAGGCATCTCGAGACAACTCGAGATTAGGATCTATTAAGATACTTGTCTCTAAGAGTTTATCTAGAACATGATATGATTAATTGATTTTAATTAATCAACATCCCTGTGCCAATGTGATTACTTTTTGTGATCAGAAATAATAATGCTATGTATAATTAACATTGACAAAGTTTTAATTATTAAATATGTGCATGGTCATGTTGTAACGATGTGTCTTTGTGTGTTCGTGCAAAATATAAGCTCATTTCTCGGTGAAATCGCTGAAATCAGAATTGGTTTATTATTTTATTCGATTTATTTCCAAGTTAGGTAATGTTTATAGAATGTATAGTACTGTTTTTTCTTGTATTCTTTAGTCTCCCGCATTATCAACATTTCCAGCATTTGAGTATCAATGTATGTTTCATTCGGTAACACCCAGCATTTCAAAGCTTTACTTTACAGTGTCAATATTTATCCGCTCCGTCGACCACAGGGTGAACAGAGACAAGCTAACAGGAAGGGCGGTTTTTTATTAATCGGTGTGTGTAGACATGGGCACGGCCATCTGAGCTTTTCTTTGCGAAATGTGTAAAATGGATTTCTGGTAATGCTCCCATTTCAGTTATGATTGTGGTAAATGGTAACTATATAACAGATGCTCAATTTTAGTGTACTCTCAAATCCCATTTCATTTCTTAAAGTGAAATATCGAAAAAGTATCATAAAGGGTCGGACTTTTGTCCTCCGCGACAACAGCAGAGTAAAATCAGCAAGTGAAAAGCCCAAAAGCCAGCTTAAGAGTACCACACAGTGTTTGTCAATCATGTTTTATTTAACACAACATTTGTCGTTCAGATGAATTTGCTTCTAATATTTGCTCAGGTGTGGGTAGGTTTGTTGAAAACTGTAGAATGAAAAGTCACTAAATAGCCACATTCTGTAGAAATAAATGTTTGTTTGTGGTAGCCCAGCAAAAAAGAGTACAGCAGTGTCAGATCGTAGGAAATAGTATCTCCATACCTCTATACCAAAATACCTCCACCGCCCCCTCTCTGGCCCTCATACTACTAGTATTTAAAAGTTTATACATCGCCTTTTAATCAAGCACAATTATGCTTTCAAACAATTCTTTATAAATATTTTGACAACAATTAAACACGTGATTAATATTCACTAAAATAAACCTAACGGAATAATTAACAAAATTGTTCTTGGTTGTACTTTTTATTTTTATTTTTGTTTTCTATTCCAATTCTTTATTCTCTCAAAAAGCCACCAGGTGGCGTCAGAGGTTCAAACATAACTAACAAATTAATGACATCATTTCACACCGCTTCAGCAAGAGACCAGCGTTCGAATCCCGGGGGTGGCAAGCAAAAATAATATTTCTTTACACTATATTGTAAATATAGATTAACCCAATCAGTGACACCCATTTGTGGGTGGGTCATTTCTGGATAATAAAAAGAAACGGAATTGTCATTCCTCGATAACAACAAAAATACGGTAATATAGCGTGTCTCTTAGTTATTTCTGGATAATAAAAAAAATTCGCCAATATAGTGTGTCTCTTTTTTATTACTCGACAATAACAATAACGGTAAAATAGTGTGTCTCTTTGTGATCTCACGATAACAACAAATATACGGTAATATAGTGTGTCTCTTTGTCATTTTTCGATAATAACAAAAATACGGTATTATAGTGTGTTTCTTTGTTATTTCTCGACAATAACAAAAATATGGTAAAATAGTGTGTCTCTTTGTGATTTCACGATAACAACAAAAATAGTGTATAGTGTATATCTTTGACAATTTTCGATAATAACAAAAATAAGGTAATATAGTGTTTCTCTTTGTCATTTATCGATAATAACAAAAATACGGTAATACAGCGTGTCTCTTTGTCATTTCTCGATAATAACAACAATACTGTAATGTAGTGTGTCTCTTTGTCACTATTCGATAACAACAAAAATACGTTTATATAGTGTGTCAGTTTGTCATTTCTCGATAATAACAAAAATACGGTAATATAGAGTGCCTCTTTGTCATTTCTCGATAATAATAAAAAATACGGTAATATAGTGTGTCTCTTTGTCATTTCTCGATAATAACAAAAATACGGTAATATAGTGTGCCTCTTTGT
>JAQQZZ010051570.1:0-12524 GCA_030265115.1 Mopalia vespertina | reverse complement strand
TATTTCGGGATAATAAAAAAATCGCCAATATAGTGTGTCTCTTTGTCATTTTTCGATAACAACAAAAATACGGTAATGTAGTGTGTCTCTTTGTTATTTCAGGATGATAATAAAAATCGCCAATATAGTGGGTCTCTTTGTCATTTCTCGATAATAATAAAAATACGGTAATATAGTGTGCCTCTTTGTCATTTTTCGATAACAACAAAAATACGGTAATATAGTGTGCTTCTTTGTTATTTCGGGATAATAATAAAAATCGCCAATATAGTGGGTCTCTTTGTCATTTCTCGATAACAACAAAAATACGGTAATATAGTGTGCCTCTTTGTCATTTCTCGATAATAATAAAAATACGGTAATATAGTGTGTCTCTTTGTCATTTTTCGATAACAACAAAAATACGGTAATATAGTGTGTCTCTTTGTTATTTCGGGATAATAATAAAAATCGCCAATATAGTGGGTCTCTGTCATTTCTCGATAATAAAAAAAATACAGTAATATAATGTGTCTCTTTGTCATTTCTCGATAATAACAAAAATACGGTAATATAGTGTGCCTCTTTGTCATTTCTCGATAATAATAAAAATACGATAATATAGTGTGTCTCTTTGTCATTTTTTGATAACACAACAATACGGTAATATAGCGTGTCTCTTTGTTATTTCACGATAACAACAAAAATACGGTAATATAGTGTGTCTGTCATTTCTCGATAACAACAACAATACGGTAATATAGTGTATCACTGTCATTTCTCGATAACACAAAAATACCGTTACGTAATATAGTGTGTCTCTTTGTCATTTCTCGATTACAACAACAATACGGTAATATAGTGTGTCTCTTTGTCATTTTCGATAACAACAACAATACGGTAATATAGTGCGTCTCTTTGTAATTTCTCGATAATAACAAAAATACAGTAATATAGTGTGTCTCTTTGTCATTTCTCGATAATAACAAAAATACGGTAATATAGTGTGCCTCTTTGTTATTTCGGGATAATAAAAAAATCGCCAATATAGTGTGTCTCTTTGTCATTTTTCGATAACAACAAAAATACGGTAATATAGTGTGTCTCTTTGTTATTTCTCGATAACAACAAAAATACGGTAATATAGTATGCCTCTTTGTCATTTCTCGATAACAACAAAAGGATGGTAATATAGTGCACATGTGTCTCGTTGTCATTTCTCAATAACAACAAAAATACGGTAATATAATTGTCATTTCTCGATACTAAAAAATACGGTAATATAGTGTGTGTCTAAGTCAGTGCTTCCCGAAAAGAAAATCTGTGGTCGCTCTGCCTTGAACCAGTGTAGCTCGGGTTGATACAGCGCTGTTCCTTTTAGCCATGCAGAGAACTGCGTGGAATCACCGGTGGCGGAGAGCAGAATTTCTTTTTATTTCTTTACATTGTAACATTTTAACATAATTGTGTCTGAATATCTGTGTGTGGCACATTCTGTATGTATCAGTTACAGAGCTTGGAGTTGGTTGTTCATTCAAATCCGATTACAATTGAAGCTGAGATTCATACATTTGGTCACTAAAGTATTGAAGGGAGTTTGAAATAGCATAATAGAAACTAAATCGCATTAAGTGAACCGTGTGCATCGCTTTCATAAGCTCTGCTATGTCATATCGGATTACCTAACCAGCATGATCCCAGAGTGGGCAATAAATTTAATTTTAACTGGTAGACTATTCCAGTCCGCTATGATTTTAGGCAGAAATGAATTTTGTAGAAATCCATTTCTCACAATAGTTGCGTTTTACTTGAGTATAGCATCGTTAACCGGATTATTGAGTGACTGACTGACTGTTGTTGTTGTTGTTATTATTCTTCTCTCACCGTATCACTCACTCAGTCAATTCATGCTTTATTCCTCTCTCAGTAATTAAAAAGAAGTCCCTTTACAATGGCGTCCGTTGTTAAATTACATACAGCGCTATTCACAACTGAAATAGGCCGACAATGCATTAGTGAAAGTCTTTATTTAACAATTCATAAGTTTTGATTGATTGATTGATTGATTGATTGATTGATTGATTGATTGATTGATGGATTGATTGGTTGGTTGATTGATTGATTGATTGATTGATTGATTGATTGATTGATTGATTGATTGGTTGATTGATTGATTTTTTTACGTCGTGCTTAAGGGTATTTCACTGATATGACGGCAGTGCATTCCAACAATAATTGATACTAGTCCAACCAAAAAATAAAAAATGCGAAGTGTTTTGATTCTGTTGGAAAATTAATTTTCCGCCAGTGCTAAATTAATAAACAGTATTGCTACTACCTAATTACTACAATTAATGAAGATAACTATATGGAGCTGTACGTATTTTCTGGCAGATTATAAGAAATAAGGACACACCGTGTGTCACAATAGCAGAGACAAATCAGAGGACAATATGGCGGTGGGTGGGGATAAGGGGGGGAGGGGGTAATTATTGTTTGTCATTCGTAGATTTTGAAGAAGTGGAAGTTTTTCTCAGACAACTTAATGTTTCCTTGACGAGTTGGTGAATGAAATTGTCATTAAGAATATAATACTGGTAAGTTGTATAATCGGCAAATGATCTCTGGTACTATTAAAAATTTTACTCAGGGCCGTGAAAATACTTTTGTTGAGTTGAGACTGTCCCCTGTCATTTTGGTTGTCCCGCACCCATTAACACATAATTTTTTTATTTTTTTATTTTTTTTTACAGTTTTCATTCTCGTGCCCGAGAAGACAACCTCAGTAAAACTGTTAGTTGTTTTCCACAAAAACTAGATTGCCACAGGACGGGAGAATGGGGGGTTTCACTGGGCTTGTTACTTGATTTCCTTTTTTGAGATGCAGGGAAATGGAAACATCGATTGACTGGTAGTGTGATTCAAGCGCAGTCATCACTACTTAACTTGCACTTGTGGAATAATATTTTTTAACAGAACAAAACACCATTGATGGTTGACCTTCTATAGGACCTTGTTTGACCCCTTGGGCATACAATTGACTTTTTTTTATATCACTTTTATCGTTCAAAGATAAATATTCAAACTTGATGATAAAAAAAATGAATACGACGCTAATGGCAACAAACAAAGACAATACACGGCAAATACAGGACAAATACAGGACAATCACAAGACAAAATACAAAGACATCACAAACATATCGGCATTATGTTGCCCCTAAGCTAGTTATACCGATCAATCTTGTTGACCTTGACCTTTTAAGTCCCATAAATTTATTTCTGTGCGATCCGATGAAGTATTCTGGAGACCTCGCCTAAAGATCCGTTTACATCGTGCACATATTTAAAAAATTCCGACAAAAATATGTGAAATAATAAAGACTTAGGCAAACGTCAAACTGTCTTGACCATGTGATATTTTCCTACGGTACTTCCAAAACAACAGAACAGAAAATGGGTGAGCTAGCAAAGATTTTATCTTTAACCGTCTTCATGTCGATCATTCGTGGAGGCAAGCAAACTTTTATTCCTTTTCAATAAAAATGTATCTGTATATAGGTATAAACCATTCAATTTCCATTTAATATGTATTCATATATTCCAACAGTGGTTACTGGGAATTCCATATATTTTTAGTAGTATTTGTCATGACGATATTCTTACCTTAGCCAATGAACTAATGAGTATATTGTTATAAATATGGGAAATACAAAATTGTACATTTTGCCGACCTCTTACAGTGACTCTAATTAGAGTAACAACATCGTATTTATGTACTACGTATACTACGGGGACTCCCTTTGTTCTACACGTCTTTACAGAGGTGGCTACATAAATTTGCATTACTGAATAATAATGAGGTGACGACATGCCTGCGGTTTATGTCAATACAATATATATATATAGAGAGATTATATAGGTTGTCCACTTTCATTGTCGAGTCTGTGGGCTTTAGAAATTCCAAGCGACCTATGCGACCGTTCGTATTATATCAACAAAATTAATGTGAGTATAAATATTACTGTCGTTTTTTTTTCATAAGCACTTTTTTTTCAGATGGATCAAAATAAAAAAAAGGAATTTAATATTATCCAACCCAAATTTATTTTAGACAAATGTTACTCCATAACTTTCTCGGGTTGTTTTCAGCACCTAACGTGGATGTCATTTTTACATTTGGTATGGCTAACTTCTGCATCCTACATTGGAAATTGTTACATTTTATGAGGCTAAATGGTGATAATTGCCACAGCCACGAGCATTAGTTAACTCCATGAAAGGCAAATTGTTGTGCCTTATGAGGCTAGTTGTTACATATTATGTAGGTTGTTCGTATGCCCTATAAGAACAGTTGCTACACATGGTAAGGCTCCGGCTGGTTTAGATGCCGAATTCTGTATCTCTAATAGTCTACCATACAATGTAGCCTCATTTAGAGATCCAGTCATGCACATAACTCTGTACTTTCAAGTACTTTCACTTACCGTCGATTATGGGTTCATTGACAGAATTGATTCGATTGTGATATTACACCAGTATTAAGCCAGTAAGCGTTGAGCCCCACTTTAAATCTATATAGGGCAATTACACGAATTGAAGCCTTTGAACTCAGTAGCTAGGGTAAGTTAAAACACATGGCTTGGTAAGATAATTTGCCCTGTAGAATTCTAGATGATGCGCATCGTAAGGCTCAGGTAATATGTTATGCGGCTGGTTTCTATGACTTAAAGGTTAATCGAAACTCCTGGTTAGGCTTATTTGTTACACTTTGTATAATCAGTGACGGGGGGTAGGGGTGGGTCATGCATTTGCTCTTAATTGTCTTGCCCTTCCCCTCAGTTTGCCATCACCCTCACCCCCTCCCGTGAAAACATACATACATGCCTATACATTAATTATCAGAAATGCTCACTCTTCCCAACTGGTGTTAACAATTACCGTTTGTCGACATTAACTTGCCACAATATGTATAGGCCCTACAGTGGCGTATTTAGTGGGCTCAGTGGGTGCCGCCCACCTTTTCGCGGCTCAAAAATAAAAAAAAGGAAGAAAGAAAGAAGAAAGAATGAAGAAAAAAAAGAAAAATCACTAAAATATATCAATCTAGCTGGCTAAACAAAAATGTATAAATCTAGCTGGCTGAACACAAATGTATAAATCTAGCTGGCAGAACAAAAATGTATAAATCTAGCTGGCTGAATAATCCTTTTCAAACTGATTCATTTTTACTTTTTCGGTTGTTTTTGTGCAAATTCCAAAAAAATAGGGTTGACTTCATTGCTGGCATTAATGTCATGAAGTTCCTATAACGGATCTGTGTGTATCATAAAATTTATTTTTGAATATGAATGATTGCAAATAACTATAATTAACACAGTTTTAAGCACAATATTTACATCTAAAATTAAACATTTAATATATTGACATAATTAAAAATATCATTTTTAGTTCAATTTATTTCTTTTCTTGGTGTTGAATGGTTACTGATTGGAATTGTCTTCAAATATACAAAATGGATGTATCAATAAATAGGTAGTTTGTTCACACCACAACGTAGCTGAATTGCCGCTACATGTGGCGTAAAACACTTGTCAATCAATAAATCAATCAATTTACCCAAAGACTGTGGAATGTTTCAAGTTCGTTACAACGTACTAGTAATTAAGGCCTGTAACTTTGTTCGATAGTTTTGCTGCATGTGATTGGAAACAACTTACCATTTACCCAGATTCGTTATAGCAATATTAACTACTTTTCCAGCGTGGTGCTGGACAGAGCGACCTGCGACAGACTGCAATTGTGTTATGACACTGCTTGCGATGAAATACATATATAAATGTTCCAGGTTTCTTACTAGTTTCTGAAGTTTGAGCTGACACTTTCGAATCATAAAATAGTCTTGTCGCTACTCTGGACACCAATTTTAAAATGGATAATGAAATATCGATCTTTCCAGAATATATTTCCAATACGAGCCTATATTGCCTCCAACGTCTTTCCTCATCCTCAGAGCTTCCGGGGCCTAGGTGGCCCCTGGACCTTCGCCCTTTTCTTATGTTTTGATGTTTTTAGATTCAAATTGCTACCACAAAAAATGTCTAGTTTATAAACTAAATTTAATAAAAGTTTTTACCAAACTATTTGACCAACAATGCTTACGAACAACTACAAAACCTCCAAAATTGCACCGATATAAAATTCGAATTCTTTTGTCGAAATTATTTATGCACTTTATGACGTGGCAGTATATATTTTGTGTACGCCTGCATCCTTGCCCTATCAGAGTGATTGATGTGACACAAAGACTTTGAGACTACAAAATACTGGATCAATTTAGATCAATTTTAATCGATCAATCAAAAGTACAGACCAAATTCCATTGTCAAAATTAGCTGACATTGCCTCTACGTGTGCTTCCTCATTCCAAGAGCGTCCTTAGTTACCCCCCTCACACAGTGAATTTGCCCCTCAATTGCCATTTCTGTAGAATATTTATGTTACAAAATTGCATGCCTGGTTTGCTTTGATATGTGCAAGCTTAGGTTTAGGCCCAAACATGTCGGCGATATTGTTTTAATTTATGAACAAATTATGCAACAGCGGGACAGTTTTCATTTATTATTAAAGGGGATTATCAACGAGCTATTCACAATAGAAATCTTACCCTTATGCTAGCTAGTGCGCTAGATGGTCATTGCCTCGTATATATTAGCTTCTGTGACCATTTATTTTCACCCAGACAAAAGATTTTAACTGTATGGGACATCAGATTTGTGGAGGCTTATCCGTGATGAATGACAAAATATCTTCTTGTTCGTCAACAGATTCGGAGAAACAGACATTAAAAATAGAGACTGTTGCACAGTTGTATTCGTGAAAAACTAATAGAACATTTTAGAATAGTGAAGGGGGATTTCGATAATCGATTCTACTTCCTACATCGAGACATTGACTCTAAAATATATCCAGGCCATCTTGTTTTGCCCTTCTTTCATTTGCTGATCTCTGGCAAACGTCACCTCAAATACTGGCGGAAATTTATGCGCAAAGGCTGAGAGTCATCGCCTGGACAAGGATGCAATGCGATAGGACTGAGAGTCATCGCCTGGACAAGGATGCAATGCGATAGGACTGAGAGTCATCGTCTGGACAAGGATGCAATGCAATAGGACTGAGAGTTATTGCCTGGACAACGATGCAATGCGATAGGGATGAGAATCATCGTCTGGACAAGGATGCAATGCGATAGGGCTGAGAGTCATCGCCTGGACAAGGATGCAATGCGATAGGACTGACAGTCATCGCCTGGACAAGGATGCAATGCGATAGGGCTGAGAGTCATTGCCTGGACAAGGATGCAATGCGATAGAGCTGAGAGTCATCGCCTGGACAAGGATGCAATGCGATAGGGGTGAGAGACATCGTCTGGACAAGGATGCAATGCGATAGGGGTGAGAGTCATCGTCTGGACAAGGATGCAATGCGATAGGGCTGAGAGTCATCGCCTGGACAACGATGCAATGCGATAGGGCTGGAGTCATCGCCTGGACAAGGATGCAATGCGATAGGACTGAGAGTCATCGCCTGGACAAGGATGCAATGCGATAGAGCTGAGAGTCATCGCCTGGACAAGGATGCAATGCGATAGAGGTGAGAGACATCGTCTGGACAAGGATGCAATGCGATACGGCTGAGAGTCATCGCCTGAACAAGGATGCAATGGAATAGGACTGAGAGTCATCGCCTGGACAAGGATGCAATGCGATAGGGCTGAGAGTCATCGCCTGGACAAGGATGCAATGCGATAGGGATGAGAGCCATCGCCTGGACAAGGATGCAATGCGATAGGGCTGAGATTCATCGCCTGGACAAGGATGCAATGCGATAGGTCTGAGAGACATCGCCTGGACAAGGATACCATGCGATGTGACCCATCACACGGACTAGGACCACAGTTGTATGTTCCGGTTTGTTAGAATATCGAATAGATCTTAGAATTTAAATTGTTTTTCTTGTTTGTTTTTTTCTGACATTGCAGATTGGGTTATAATGTACATTTTTGGTATTGGTATACGGACAATGTGTTATAATAGCAAAAGTAAGTAAAAGTTGATGTAGTAAACCTTTCGACTGGTGCATTATTTGGCTATTATCATTCTGAAGATGACCGGAGATAACTACTTCCAGCTATTGAGATCTATATTATGAGAAGGTCGATAATCATAAAAATCACCATTAAGGGGAAGTTACTCTATTGATGAGTATAGCGGAGAGATTCACTTGCTGAAAGATTGCACCCAAGTCCACATGGGGTCTGTATATCAAAATATTGTTATTTATAACATTCTTAACGTTTGACATCATACAATTTTATACATTTGCCCATCTGACATTATTTAAAATAGATAATATGAAAAATAGCAATGAAGATAGAGAGGGGTGGGGCTGACATTTGAAATTTGCCCAACTGAAAACCTATTTTATATTTGGCAGAGGATATTCACACCGCGGCAGTGTACACTGTTGACAGTTTTAATGTATCCGCTGTGCACACTGCCAAGATTGTAATACTCGGGAACACTGCTGTTTTGCATGCAGCCGTGAATATAGTCGTTTGGGACACTCCAATGGTAGTGTGAGAAAGAACACGTATAATGCTTCGGAACACTGTAAATGTGTACACAACAATTAATGTGGTACAAGGGGCATTCCAGTAGTATATCCAACTTTAAGGCATACAGCGTCTAACAGCTTGGAGACACTACGGCGGTGTGCACTGGCTGGAATATGGTACTAGGGGACCCTCCAGTTGTAAATCCAGCTGTAGGGCATGCAGCGTCTAACCAATGCTTGGGAACACTACGGCGATGTGCACATGTTGGAATATGGTACTAGGGGGCACTCCAGTTGTAAATCCAGTTGTAGGGCATGCAGCGTCAAACCAATGCCTGGGGACACTACGGCGGTGTGCACAGGCTGGAATATGGTACTAGGGGGCACTCAAGTTGTCTATCCAGCTGTTGCTGGTCTGTTTGTCGTGTCTTTGTATTACGTCCTGACTTGCCTTTTGCCGGTGGCTTCGTTCTCCTATTGGGGTGACACGCCGTCATGTGAGTGAAATAACATTAATTATGGCATTAAACCCCATATCAAACAAACATACAGCATGAAGCATGCTTGAGGACTCGTGCTTGAGGACACTACTGTGTTGGGTTTATAGGTTGGAATATGCTTATTGTTGTTTTGTTTTGTTTTTTGCCACTAACATTGGGTGAACGGCCTAGAATGTAGTGCTTTAAGATTTTCTTTCAAATTGAAGATAGGGGCTGATACAAATGCTCATCTAGCAAAGATGTTCAGTACTTTTGACGATGCTAACACATTTGTTTATAGTCAAACATCGCGAAACCGGACTGTGGTAAATATGACATACAACAAATATGCGAGGTTTACATAACAAAACGAAGGACATAAGAAGTAAGTGATAAATGTGCCCTCTTTTCGGATGCAGCAAGACGCAATGTATTCTAGTCTTTAGACTTCCGGGTACTAGGTGTGTGAAAATTGGCATGCGGTTAACTGGGAGAAATGATCATTTCTGCCAGATTTGTCTATTACACTGAAAATATAAGCCCAGGCTCTTTTAAAGAGTAAAACGGTTCTGCAGTATTTCACACTTTCAATATATTCCAGTTTTCGTTTATTACGCCGATAAGTTACTTTAGACTATCTAACACACGTAAAGCTCATCAACAGATTTCAGCCGAATAAATATTGTATGAGTTTGATTGGCTCACACTCGCTGTGACGTCATGCCAAAGCCTATAATTAAATCACTGGGAACCTGTGTTATATACGACTAGTGTCATTAGCCTATGATAGTTATCATCACTTTATCACCAGGTAAAATTATTATCTTTCAGGCAATTTGAAAGGTAAATACTACTACTGTATAAGGGGTGGCCTTTAGCGGCCTTTACATTAAGAATTCATAAGTGCTTGTCAGAACAGATCACGTTGAAAAAACACACACTTTTTGGGGAATATCAATTGAGATAGTTATATAATCTTACAGACAAAGCGTTCTATTCACATTTGGCCCCTGTGGCCGATCAGCAATCACGTTTATCAATTAAATGGTGGGGATATGAGTGATGTTTGCCTTAAAGTCTGCAGTATTTCATCATAATCATAAGAAATCTTGAATCTTATATTTTATCTCTAGATGTATATGAGTTTTAATTGCATAGGTAAAAATAACTGCATAAAGATAACATATCTACAACATGTCAGTAGGCATCGGTCTGCTGAAGTTTGGAGTGTTTCGTCCTTGTTATGATCATATATGTGATAAGGTGAGTCCACTCACAGTGCACAATTTCAATGCATATGCCATCAAATACAACAACTTTGGGCTCTATATGCTAAACCATACAAGAGATACAGTTTACAAAAGGACAAGGGTTAAAGCTAGACAGACAAACATATCAGGGCTACACATTTGGGGAGAGTGATCACTCACACTCACCTAAAGCTCACCTCATTAATGATTTAGGTACACTGTTTTCAGCTCTCGCAGATTGTCCAAATTAACATGCTAAATAGAATTCATTCTTCTAGATAATAAAAATACTCTCCTAAAACCCGCCAGGTGAGTGATTTTCAGCTCTCCTGTTCATTTTAAACAGAAGCCCTGCATACCATACTTTGAACAAAAACCTGGGAAGCAGACTATGACGGTGCAAAATGCCGAGTATAGGTTATCACACGAAACACGTTTTATCAGCATATGCTAAACCATTCCGGGGATACAGCTCTAAAAAGGGCAGGGGTAGAATTTGTTTGAATTGTGTTTTGCACTTCAGGTTATCTCACTTATATGATGGCGTGCCAGTCCAATGGGTAACGGAAACCACCCCTAACCCCAGTGAAAACAAACAATAACAATATTCAAGACAATCACCGGGCATAACGGGACGCCACATTGGCTTCATGTTGCCCCTTAGCTCAGGGTAACAGGAAGCTCCCTCCCACCTCCCGCCGCGTCCCGCGGCAGGGGTTAGAACAAGACAGGCAAACAAACATACTTTGAACAAAAGCCTGGGTAGCAGTATATGACGGTGCACAATATCGAAGTATAGGCTATTAAATCAAACAATATTGAGTAGTTTATTCTCGACTATTCCAGAGATTAAGCTGCGTATCAAGTTTCATATCCTTATACTTGTTTAGTTCTGCTCTGGACGAAAATTCCATCAGTTTATGATCAAGTCCAACTTTGTTTATATCCATCAACATAAAGAACAAAAACAAATGGTAAAGCCATAATAGCGAAAGGCACAAATCCCAGGGTTAATGAGTGTACTTAGTTTCATAAATATTATACAAGCCAATAGCGTACGATATCTGCTCCGGAAATGGAATGGGGCCATCCGGATGGATGGATGCTGGCCATAACATAATTCGACCGATTTTAATGAGGCGTATAAAAATGACAAAACGAGCTAGTGCATCTTGTGTAGAAAACATCTTAAGATTTTATACCAGGGACCAATCAGAGATGCCCAAGGGCCAGTTGCTCGAAAGAGTATTAGTCGCTAACTCCAGATTAAATCATTAACACCGGGTTAGAGATAGACCTACAACATGGCGTGACGTCATCTAATAGAGGATTAGATTTAATAGTGCTTCAAGCAACCGGCCCCAGAACTCTTACTTTAATAGTCATATTAATAGTTTGTATTATAATAGATTGTTGAGCTAATAACTTTTTTTGCACTTTTTACGTACATTTTACGCACACTGTCCAGATACACACAGCACATGTGAACCCAAATGCCACAAGAAGCACACATTTTCAGCTTTCTGTGACACTGGCGGCTCCAAACACGCTGGCCAATCACAACACGTTTCATTGTTGTGCATACAGTTTTCAAGTATGCGATGCTTGGCATATTCTCTGTACATGGGCACAAGACACTGCCTCATGATACATGTGGATATCCCTGCTGTCAATAAGCCTCTGCAGCCTGGAATGAAATCAAAGCTTTAATAAATGCAAATATTTAACGTGCACTTGTCTAAAATAGGCTCTTAGATAGCAGTTACAAAATTGTTAATTTAAATATTATACTTAAAATTAGTTAAAAATCATTTATTGAATAATTTATGCTAATATTTTGTATTACTATAATACTACCTAATATTATTAGCTATTGACGTTTTTCGAAGGGTGTACGGACTTCAATGACCGTCATGCAAACTCGTATATACGTCCTAAGCCGCAGGCGAAGAGGCATACGGGCTTGCAGGACGGTCATAAAAGTCAGTACTGTAGTGTATTAATATAGGCTGCATTGTCTAGATTTGTTCAGAGTTATTCCCCTTTGCTTGTCACTCCCCAGTCGCGGAGGTTCAGTTGTATTACCATGTTGGCGATTGCAAATATAGTTTATTAAAGTTGAATTCTCCAGTTGTTACATCAAATTATTACGCGGGTCAAGTGCACAACAAATTGGCGACGGGTGTAAAAACGAACTTTTC
>JAQQZZ010051559.1:0-10065 GCA_030265115.1 Mopalia vespertina | reverse complement strand
GATCATTTAGCTCCCTTGGAGTAGGCAAAACAACATGTGCCATATATGGCACTCTGGGCACTAGAGGGTTAAGATAAATTACACAAAGTTAAATAAACAGTCTGCAACAAACAGACAACCGATTCCACGCAAACAAGATGCTTTGAAAAGTTTGGGTGGCAAACTGTCGTTAACATTGCTCAACCAAGGTAAAGCTTATAACCTGAAATGAGTACTCATCCCAGCTATTACCAATGATTTGTAAAAGAACACTGTCGACACAAAACTGCCTTTATTAGCTAGTGGGGATTATGGGAATAATTTATTTTTACACTATAACCTAGAGCATGTAAAAACAAAACATTTTGATTTATTTGTCACAAGAATTATTAACATATTCATTATCTTTCGCAGGGAAATAAGAAGATAATTGAGTGACCACTATTTATACCCCAAAATATGAGTATAAATTACGTGTACATAGATAGAGACATTTGTTAATACAAATACTGTGTAATGTTAATTAAATAAAATGTGTACCAAATTACATTATTGAAGCAAATTTAAAGTAAACCTACCAGAGTTATCTCCCATATCAAGCATGGTCACATTACACCCTGGCATTGCTTGTTTGTTTGATTGGGGTTTAACGTCAGATTCAAGGGCATTTATCATTTATGCTAAATGTAGAAGACTATCGAGATCTTGAAACCCATAACAGCTATCACGCTGATCATGAACGCTGCGTCAGGCTCACTTTGAAATAATTGTATTGTGATTAGGTTGAAATCGTACAATGCAATTTATGTGAGCGGGTGGTTGGAGGGAGCTTCATGTTGCCGTGGTGCTCTCAGAGCTAAAGGGTGGACAGGAAGCTGATCTTATTTGTGGGGTCTATGTTGCGTCCTGTATTTGTCCCGTCTTGTCTTTGTTTGTTGCCAGTGGTGTCGAGGGTGGTTTCCTTCACCCATTTGGCTGGCATGTCATCATATAAGTGAAATAACCTTGGGTACGACATTAAACCCCAATCAAACAAACAATCAATTCGTTTTGCATATGACAAATGCCCTCTCGTAAATTTGGAAAGTGAAATGTATTTCTTAGTCCTACACATTATAGCAGTGCAAAATATAAATGTTGTTGGTAAGTTCAATATTTTGTTCCTGCCAGTATAGAGTAAATGGTATATTATTATTTTTTTCCGTTTCATGTCTGAAGAAAAGTTTCAATGCTGTTGAAAATGTCAATTTGTTTGTCAGTAGATCGAATGAAGTTTGAGGTAGCATCCTTCGCTCAAGGGCCCTTGGAGATAAAGTGCAGTACCTCTGCAGCTAATTTAGATTACATTAATGACTCTGTTTGGCCGTGATGTTTGCACACATTTTGGTGGGCTTGTCTCATCTTTGTTGGTTGTCACTGACATCTTGGACGGTTTTCTGCGGAGGGCTGGGAAGTAGCTTCCTGTTGCCCTGATGCTCTTGGAGCTAAGGGGTAACATGAAGACGATCTGTTTGTGATGTATTTGTATTGCGTTTTATGATTGTCCTGTTTTTGTTCTGTGTTGTATTTGTTTGTTGCCAGTGGCGTCAAGATGAGAGTGGTTTCCTTCACCCATTGGGCTGGCAGGCCATCATATGAGTGACATAACCTTAAGTACAGGGTTTAATCCTAATTAAGCAAACAACAATTGGATGGTTTTCTTCATCTATTGTACTTATTGCATAATATGAGTGTAATGACTTTAAGTATGGACGTTAAACCTTGAAAAAAACTGTATACAGATCCTGTGACAGATAAAAACTTTAATATGTTGTTTTCATTTTCAGCTAGAGGAAAGCTTACGTTGGCTTGGAGAACATTTTTTCCCTCCCCCTATTCTTCAATCAACCACTCTACTCTCATTGGTTGAGGAAACACTGTCTGTAGAATTCTACACGCCCATCCTCTACAATTTAAAACAACGTAAGAAGCTGGGATATCTCCACCAGGTGAGTGCCAAGAACTTTTTTGTAGACTTTTTGTAAGCAAAGTTCTGTATAAGTTATGTTCCTTTTGGAAAGATACCTGGATCAGCAGGCCTGTGCTGTTGGAGAGAAAGGTCAGAAAGGCACCATTATGGCACCAATTAATTTAAAATAAACTGATAAACATAGACCACATTGTGCAGAGATTTCATACTTTTCATCTTTTTAGGAGGTGCAGTACAAAATGGTCTCATTGCTCAAATGGTAGTAATGATTTAAGGGGATTCCCCTTATTTGAAGAATTTCGATTGGGCAACTGTTTCCTTTTTTTTTTGACCCAATCAAGATTCTGCAAATACGGGGAATCCCCGAAGTCCTAACATATTAAATCGATCAAATATGAGTAGGGTAAACTGCTGAGAAATGATTGATTTTGATGTGAAAAAGGATGTCGAGTGGTCGTTTTATGGGTCGATCTAACCAGCAAGTGTTCAAGGAAGAAAACAAAATGGTTTATATCAGTGTAAGGCCATACAGTTTTTATATTGGAAGATTAAGTGCAGAAATATGGTAGCGTTAGCTTAATTCTAATCATAGGTTAGGAAGACTCCTGTGCCCGGTTGCTCGAAGCGCTATTAAACGCAATCCGCTATAAGATGACGTCACGTCATGTTGAAGGTCTATCTCTAGCCCGGTATTAGCGATTTAATCTGGTGTTAGCAGTTAATCGTCTTTCGAGGAACTGGCCCCTGGAGCATAGTTTACAGATAGCCAAGCAAATGAAACGAGCTAATATTGACACAAACCCAATGTTCAACTCTAATTAAAGCGTCCTGTAGTTGTCATATTCTTTCGTATTAATGTTATTACTCTTTTCGTGTTTCAGGGACCAGATGTGCTGATTAATTTATACAATTCTATCATGGAGCATTTGAGGGCTGTAGTAACCTCCCCTTCTTTGCGAGTTCATTCTTGGCCTGTAACGGAGTTCTCTTTGTCTCGTAAAAGTAAGTTTATGTTTGTTTGTTATGCCCTCGCTGTGTTAAACTTGGTGAAAGTGTTGCCAATTCTCACTTATCATTACCCTCAGTATTTCTATGCTGTGACACTAGTAGACATGCTATGACAAAGGCGTGAGTGAAATCACCTTAAGTACAGGGTTTAACCCCAATCAACAGACGAACAGACAATGGTGTCACAAATGCAAAGGATACCAACACAAATTAAAGTACACATAGTGGTCACAGTTTAATCTAGGGCCTTTGGGTAGTAGCGATATGTTCCCAAACAGATCTGGCCCTCTCGCTAAGCGCAGTTTGTTTGAAGAGTAGCAATGCTGTCCTTAGTTAACACTGAAGGAAAATTAACTTTCCAACATTATGGAAACACTTCACATCTTGGTTCTGCTAGTGTCAATTATTGTTGGAATACACAGCCATCGTATAAGTGAAATATCCTTAAGCCTGGCGTAAAACACCAATCAATCAATCAATCAATCAACCAACCAAACAGATATGTGGTCTTTATTCCATCTTTAATAGCTAACCAAGATATTTATTTCAAGCTACTCTACATTGAAACCCATGGCGGACCAAGGGCCTATAACTAGAATCTACAGCCACGCAATAATAATAATAATAATAATATAATAATAACTTTATTTAACGAGAAAAATTATAGTCAAATTAAAAAATTTGCTTTCCTGTAGTCCTCAATTAATTTCATATACATAAACATATGCATATTATTTTAACATTAAAACATGAAGACAGTATATAAATAAACAAAATAAATAATTTGTAAAATCATTAAAATTATTTAGATATCCTTAATAAATCATAAAATGATCAAAGTATTAAATTGGATATGTAGATAATCTAATATATTAATTAACAATAAATTTTTTAATGACATTTTGTAGTTTTCACAAGATTATACATTATGTTGATTAAAAAAGTAGCGTACATTAAGATTTTTGAAAAGTTGAAAAGTTGAGGTATTCTTTAAGGTAAATGGTAAATTATCCAGTGACCCCAATCTCTGGAATTATCCAATAATGATAATTCGAAAATCTTAACGTAATTGGAAGGCATGTTACGATAAGACTCTTTCTTGTGAAAACATGCGAAGATTGTCAATAACAAAAGAAAAAACATATTAATATTTGGTCACACAAAATTACTTTAACAATCGATGGGAGGAATTTTTGCAAAGTTTCTCCGTCATATAAGTGAAATACCATTGATCATGACGTTACAAGCCAAACAAACAATAACGTCAATGATAGCTGGTCGCTAGCAGCTTAATTACCATCCAAATTATCAAACAATACATGAGCTTTTAAAATTTAATGACTATAATTACTTTCATCACTTTTTACAATTCAAATGGGAACTGTTTATCATTGACAGATTTACCACGGCCATATTGGAACAGTGTAGATCACATGACACATCTAGGGGACACTCTCCAGTCTTTGGTATTGCCTTACCTGGAATATGAGAGCATGGAGAGCGAGAGCTGGGAGCAGGCCTGTCAAGATGTCTGGAGATTTTCTGAGAATGTAGTGGAAGGAATGACTGACGGACAGCAAAAAACACAGTTTCTATCAAGGTCAGACATTTTGAGAACAATACAATAAGAAAGGGTCCAGGGTTTAGTGGTAAGCGTATCAGCCTACTAATCCTACTTCAATATACCACTCATGGGTTCACATTCGTATATGAGTGAGTCACATTATTTACAAGGTTATCTCCTGGTGTTCCATTGTAAGGAGCAGTTTGAAGTGGACAATCCATCATCATATAAGTGAAAAACCCTTGAGTACTACCTTAAACCTCAGTCAAATAAATAATCAAACATATTCCCAAATTATTGTAAATAATATATAATATTTAACATGCTACATCATTTTAAATCGATATTCATTTTGTGTAGGCATTTTGTGCAGGCTGTTTATAGTTTTTGATAAAAAGGCTTTTTATTGCTGATAACCATACACGTTTTCTAGCCCTTTAATTTTATGAATGTATAGTTTGTTGCTTTCTTCTGCTCCTTATGAGTTTATTGTTTGATTCTGTTCTAGAATTCGTAATTTACTGAGGACGTCTGAGGAGGAGTTTGAGGACACATGTTTTCTCGTTGAGGGTGATCGAGCTTGTGAACCAACCTATGTGAACATGCCGTGGACGGGTATCATAATGGCCGCCATCAATTATAAAATACTTGCCACAAATTTCTACGACATCCACCAAGAAGATGTGAGTTAGCAACACTTATTGATTGGTGTTTAACACCGCACTCAGGGATATTAAAATTGTCATTTGTGGTGGTGTACTCAGTAAAAGCAGAAGTTTGTGAGGGAGTTTCATGTTGCCCTGAGAGCGAAATTAGCTACATGAAGCCGATCCGTTTGTCATGTCCTTGTATTGCGCCCTGTGATTGCCTGCCTGTTGTATTCTTGTGTATTTTGTTCACCAAACGTACACCAAAATGTCTATTGTTGGAAGATACTGCCCTTCACCAGTTTTGCTATGCAGCGGTGGCTTAGCAGTTAGCGAGTGCGCTTACTAATCCTACTTCAATGTACTCTTCATGGGATCGAGTCAATCATCAGGTATATGAGAGTGAGCCACATGATGTGGCTCTGGCAATCATGGGGTGGGTTTTTACCCGGCTTCCTCCAGCTTTTCCACTGTAATTAGGCCAGGAACAGTGTTAAGTGGACAATCTGTCATCATATAAGTGAAATACCCTTGAGTACGCTGTTAAACCCCAATTGAACAATTTACCAAACCCTTCAGCCCTGACTATTTGTTTGTTTGAATGATTGAGGTTTAATGTGGTAATTAAGGTTATATCACACCATGATAGCCAGCTGGGCCCGGTTGCTCAAAGTGCTATTAAATTTAATCCGCTATTAGATGACGTCACGCCATGTTGTAGGTCTATCTCTAACACGGTATTAGCGATTTTACTTGGTGTTAGCGGCTAATTGTCTTTTGAGCAACTGGGCCCGGGGTATTGTTCCACAAAGTGATCTTCACCTTAGTTGATCTAAACTACCATGACGACACAATACCTTCAGTACCGGTTGCCATGACAGCTAAGATGAACTTTGGTTAAAATGGCTTTGTGGAGCGGGCCCCTGGAAGCCAACTGGTTAAAGAAAACCAGTTACAACAGAAAAATGTTGTTATTGTTTCAGAAGAACTCACATGATGTAAACTTTACAATTGAAATAAAAATGGCTTTCTGTTTTCCAGGAATTATTAGTTGTTCACTTTGACAAGTCTTCAGCAGAATTTGTTGCTCCCATAGAATGGAAAATGGCACAGTCAGACAGACAGACTGTGGGTAAGTTAAAATTCTAATCACAATAATACTTGTTTACAGCTGTATTAGGCCCTCTAACAATCAAATCAAACTTCATTAAAAGAGGAGCAAAGAAATCTCTCTCAGGAACAAAATGCAAAGAACACACGCTGATGCATTGAATATCAAACTTGGAATAGTTTCAAAGCTCTTTTAATGCAAGATAATTAACAATCTCCCCCAAAACTCCATGCTTTATGATTTAATATATCAGCAACTGATGGCCTCCATGCTTTGAATGTGCATGGTTTGAAAGAGAATTAATTATCTCCCTTGGAAAAGTTTTGACCATGAGGTAATGCTCTCTCTATAAACTTAGGGTTGAATTTATCAGCTGTGAAGAATTGTTACGAAATAGTATAAAAAATACAAATATAATGTATTTGAAAGAAATGTTTATCTTTTCTTGCTGGATTTCTGGTATTTCTAGCTTTAAGTTTAGTGTGTTTACCGTATGATGTATATATTTGTCTCGGCAGAGGTGTATAGTTTGGTCAAATTTTGCGGTGCCCTTGGATATGATGAAAAAAGTATTCAAACCCTCTTGACTCCTATCTGACTACATTTCAGTTAAATAAATAGCGGGCATCCATATTTGTTGCTAACAAGATTTAACATAAGGAGTGCAAGACAGATTTGTTTTCCCTTTTAACATTCCCATGTTAAATAACAGTAACTTATTAAGAATAAATTCACGACTTGAATGTCAAATAAAGTACGAAAATATTTTTTCCACATTTCAAAGCTTGTAATGTAGCAAATTATTGTTGAAAATCCATAACTGATCCAATCCACTGCTTGATTTTGAAATAAAATTCCAAAATATTTGTCCATATTTGAAACCCAGCTTTATCTATTACAGAATAGTGGCCATATCAGCTCTCTTCTGGTCCTCTGATTGGTTGGAAGGAATTTTCTGTTGCCCCAGTGCTCTCAGAGCTTAGGGGCAACACAAGGCAAATTTGTGTTGCATCTTGTGGTTGTCCTGTCTTGTCATTATGTGTTGCCAGTGGCGCATAAGAGTGATCTCCCTTATTTTACCAGCTGGGATGTTGCCGTCCAAAAACAGAACCCCAACTACCATACCAACCAAGCCACCAATATCCGATATCTACAAACCCAGAATTTGTCTTAAATCCAATTTTTTGTTCATTACGACTTCATAATATTTGAATTTAATTTTTTTTTTCTCTTCAGGAGGGGTGTCCATTAAGTCTACGGTATGTCATGCAGCTGAAAGAAAAAGGCACCTTACAAGCCATGATGACTCTTCGACGATGAAAAAATCTTGTGTGAATTTAACTGACGAATCTGTGATGTTTGATACAGAGCCTCTCTCTGGAGATGTTGTCATGGCAACCTCTTTAAAGGATACCCTTTCTCAGGAAAGAAAAGAGTCGGATATGTTTGAGGAATTTCTACAAAAGGCCCTTAACTCTCAGATGGAGGTCATTAAGTCCGAATCTTGTGTAGAGTTATCTCCCTTGGTAACCCCACATCTGTCCATTTCCTCAATGAACCTTTCCATTATTTCAACGCCACAAATGCAGCTAGATTACGCAATGAAAACACCAGGACTTTATGTGACCAATGATCCCCTGATGGACACCACTGTGAAACGCAATTTTTCTTCCACATTACAAGACGGATTGACATATCTGAAACAAGACCTAGCTACGATGAGACATGCTAACGAACTGTTCGAAATGCGACTAAGAAATATGCTCGAAAATTGAGATCACATTTTTTATAATTTTTCTTGAGAGGTAACCAGCAAGCTGAGGTGTAGAAACAAAAAAATAAAGTGATTCTAAGTAATATGGTGGAGGTTTCATGCCACATCATTTGTGTCTCTTTTTTTAATTTACAGTATAAACATTATCAAGTGGACATTTAATAAATAATGGTAAACTTTAAGAGATATGACCTGAAATGTCCATCATACATTTTAATTAACTCGGTGACACTATTTGTCAAACCTGCAAATTACTCAGGCTCACTTTATTTTAACATTTTCTTCGCCTTTTATTTATTGGAAAAACAATTTATACAGAATTTTAACTTCAAAATACTTCCATTTCTATTAAATTTTTTCAACCCTAACATTATTTATTTTTTTTACTATTTTAGACAGCTAAATTAAATTTTTTACTTCGACATTTAAAACACATCATTGAGCTTCAAAGTTTTCGTTGTGACAAAAATTTACAAAAAAACAGAATTGTGATAATTTATGATCTCTCAAATGAAATGGACGATTTTCATATTAAAATTTCTTGTTTGATCTGTCAGTTGTATCATGAATGTTCTTTAGGCATAATCAAAACAAAAAATCTATTGTGTGATGAGTGTTTTCTCTTTTTATTTCATTGCTCTAGCGCGGGTGGTTGGAGGGAGCTTCATGTTGCCCTGGTGCTCTCAGAGCTAAAGGGGAACAGGAAGCCGATCTGTTTGTGGTGTCTGTATTGCGTCCTGTATATGTCCTGTGATGTCTTTGTTTGTTGCCAGTGGTGTCACGGGTGGTTTCCTTCACCCATTGGGCTGGCAAATCATCATATAAGTGAAATACCCTTGAGTACGACGTTAAACCTCAATCAAACAAACAAACAAACATTGCTGGAGCAGACAACATGTAGTGGAACAAATATTAAGGTATAACAGTAAAGGGCCTGCTGCAGTGGATTAGTGGTTAGATTGTCCGTCTACTAATCCTACCTCGTACGTGTGTCGGGTTCCAGTCCATCTGTCGACCATCAGATATTTTAGGGAGTCACACGATGCTGCTTGCGCAATCGCGTAGGGTGGTTTTAATGAGGATTCCCTGTTGTTTTCCACTATATTTATTTTAAGCAATTGAGTCCGTTTGTAGACCCTCAGGTATATGAGTAAGTCACACGATGTGGCTCAGGCAATCGTAGGGGTGGTTTTTATGAGGTTTTCCACCGTAATTAGGCAAGGAACGTGTATGTGATGGCCTTGTATTGCACCCTGTCATTGCCCGGATGTTTTTCTTCCCTGTCTTTGTGCGGGTGGTTGGAGGAAGCTTCATGTTGCCCTGGTGCTCTCAGAGCTAAAGGAGAACAGGAAGCCGATTTGTTTGTGGTTACAAGGTTTCCTTCCAGCTTTCCACTGAAATAAGGCAAGGGACAGTGTGTAGTGGACAATCTGTCGTCATATAAGTGAAATACCCTTGAGTACGATGTTAAACCCCAATCAAACAAACAAACTTTCCTGTCTTTGTACCAATAGGCCAGTCAAATACAGCAATAAGAATTCTATGCTATGCTGTATAAAAAAAAACACATAATGGTAAGGACCGTAGCTTAGTGGATAGCATTGTACCGTTCTCGGGATCGAGTCCGCCTGTCGATCATCAGGTATATGAGTGAGTCACACGATGCGGCTCCGGCAACCGAGGGGGTGGTTTCCTTCCAGTTTTCCACTGTAATAAGGCCAAGTACAGTGTGTAGTGGAAAATCCGTCGTCATATAAGGGAAATACCCTTGAGTACGACGTTAAAGCCCAAAAACAAATCCTGGGTTTCCATCGTTATTAGGCAAGGAACAATGTGAAGTGGACAATCCGTCGTGATATAAAGTAAATACCCTTGAGTACGACGTTAAACCCCAATCAATCAAACAAACAAACATATTTTAAGCAAGGAATACTGTGGCCTCCGTGGCGGAGTGGTCTAGAGTGTATGCTTCTGGTCCACATATCCCCCTCACCTCTGGGGTCGCGGGTTCGA
>JAQQZZ010051548.1:0-10065 GCA_030265115.1 Mopalia vespertina | reverse complement strand
AATTTTACAATGTCCGATTTCGACCAAACTGTGTCTAAAAAGCGCTTTTCACAAAGTAACGAAAATTGGACACTGACCAATACCTTATGGATGTTGATCGATCTGCAAATTTACTATCGCTATAATCAATACATGTCACATCGTTATAGCCCTAGCAAGTGCAGGACCAAACTGTTCTGATACAATGTAGAGGGCACCACCCCCTTTCTCTTATTTCCTATCTTTTTTGTTTTGTGGAAAAAAAGAAAATTATTTTTAGAAATTATTCACCCGCCGGGTTTTATTTGCACTAAGGTTTCACGACTATCTGTAATTTTCTTGGCAATGACATTCACTTATTTTCTATTTTTTTCCCGCCATGGTCCTGTCTGGCTTTGAGATCAGCCGGACCATGGAAAGGCAACACATGCTCAAGTGAAGGCGTGGTCCCATAAAATGATATAGCCTGCTTGGTGATAGTTGTTGTTGTGTTTTTGGGGTTTTTCTTTTTGGCTTCGTTGAAATTGATCTGGCTTTGCAGGGGCTGAAATGTGCAATGTTGGCCTAGGAGCCATTGGCCTCGGGCCTAACAATTTCTAGGAGCCAATGTAATTTTTCAGGGGCCAAATTTTTTTCGGTAACTGAACAAGTAAACAAGTTGAAACAAATTGTCAACATTCAAAAAAAAAATAATGAAAGAACTGCGTGTCTTTTATTTCTTCTTTTTCTTCTTTTTATATTTCATTATTAATTATAATAAAACTCAAACATCATGAATTCAACATAAAATTCACAAGCAACTTCGGTTGTTAGAGAAAAATCTTGCTATAGTTTAACAGGCCTTCGGATTTCACGGTAACGATCGTTACCGGTAGCGTGTCGGTACCGTGTGACATAAACCACGGTACCGAAATATCGTTTCCCACCGCCAGTGGTCTTAAAACATCACATTATGACGCAATATCAAAACTATCTAACAGATAATACGTTTGAGACTCTTATGAGAAAAAGCAGGAAATAATCAAGAAAATTAAATATTTTCGACCATGGTCTTCCGTTCCGAACTCTTTATATAAATTGATCGGGGTTGTTCGATCTGTGAACTTGAATGTCTTATCGATTGAAAAGGTTAGAACATCGCCGTGTTGTGACCATGAAAGGCAAAACTAATGCATACATCGTTTTTTGGGAGGATGATTCGGTTCGCAAACATGAACGCTTACTGAAAGTTTAGAAGGAAATATAAAGCAAAACTTAGGCATTCTTCTTCATTTAAGCATTATAATTACAATAAATACACAAGATATTCTACTGATACCACTAACTATCTCGCTTGCTGATCCAGGATATACTTGTTTGTGAGTGGTTTCGTCTGGTTGGATCGCATTATTGGTTTCAACAACACAAGTTTAGGGCCACACTTGGCAGCTTACATGTATGATGTTGGTTTCGTGGTTTGTGTGAACACGGCTCACATATTTGACATTTGTGTCCTATATCATTTTTACAAAGACACGGGAATCATTATGTATTTTTTATTTGTTTGTTGCATGAGGTTTTGTTGAATTCCGGTTTTGTTCACTCACTGTCGAGGTTATTAGATTTATTTAGCCGTATCTCAATTAGTACATTCTTATATGATTTTTTTTTCCTGTACAAATACAGAGTATTACTTTGTGAGTGTGTTCATTCGCGTAATAGTGGTATTATGAGTACGTTATCGATTATTTTCGTCGGTATTACAAGGGAGGTAACTGAAGCTTGTTTTCGACTTTGGCGTAATATCTACATTAAGACTTAATAAAGATTCATTTGAGGGCTATCCATAAGCAATACCTAAGTTGAATGAATAAAACCTAAATATATTCAATCCGATTTGGGTTTTTTTAAATCAAACGGCTCAACTTAAGGTAAAAGTTTAAGTTTTCAGCGACTGGTCTCCGTCCGCGATCATGGTTCAGCGCGAAATTTGAAAATGGCTTCGGTAGCAAAGAAAAAAAAGTCAGATAGTGTCTCTTTTAGTACGTTTAAGAAATGGTCATTTAGTGGAGATTTTCAGGTTGAAACTGAAGACAACGAAATCGTATTACTGCGCTGTAAAATATGCAGTGACAACTTCAAACACATTCGCCAAGAAGCTGCTCGTCGGAATATAAGTGGACCACCATTAGCAGCATTAGTCCGGTATGTTGACGGTGTGACGTACGTTCACAAGGGCAACGTTGAGAAACATATTAAAAGTGGGTCTCTCCATCAATGGGCGAAAGAAAAATTCTGTACATCGAATACAGGTACACCAAATAAAGCTGATGCAACGCTGAAAGATATTGAAAAATCAACAACAAATGTCTTGCAAAAGTTTGTTGCGACAACAACTACTACAAACTATACACATTTATTTAATACAGCATTGTCACTGGTTTTGTCAGAAAAAACGTTCACTGACATGCCATATGCCATTAGAATGCAAATCAGGAATGGGGTGTCTTTTATGCCTGGGAAAGATGATAAATATTCCTGTGCAGAGTTTGTGGATTACTTAGCTGAATCAATGAGGGAAGACATTTGTTCCATTTTAGCCTCTGTGAATTTTTTCTCAGGCGAAATGGATGGATCTGAAGCTCGTAAAACAAAAGAAGAAAAAGAACTGATATATTGTAAAGTTGTTATACGAGGACAGCCAACCGAACTTTTCCTCAAATGCCAAAGAATGGCGGACTTTGGGGGTGTAGACGCTGCATCCACAAAACAAGCGTTCGACACCACTTTTGTGAATGATTACAAAATGAAAGAAAACAAATACACAAATTTCATGGTGTGTGTTTGTGCTGACGGTGCAAGCGTGAATATGGGCAGAATATCTGGGGCTTGTACTGCAATGAAAACCACTAGACCATGGCTCTTGGTGGTGCATTGCGTAAACCATCGTCTCGAGCTGGCCATGAGTGACGCGTTTAAAACTAATCAGACATTTCAACTTTTAGATGAAATGCTGATTAGTCTGTTTTACCTTTTTCGAAACAGTGGTAAAAATAAGAGAATACTGGCCAGAATTGCAGAAAGGCTCAGAGTAGCCCAGGTCTCATTTGTCAATGCAAAGGGCACAAGATTTCAGGCCTATCACTACCAAGCTATAAGGGCTATGATTGTTAACTACCTTCCATTACTGCTTTTTGCGGAAAACCTGATTGAGAGTGACTCTAAGACTTGTAAACCGGACCTGAAAGCACAGCTTAAAGGCTATCATAACAAGTGGGTTACATATGGGTTTCTTTCTTCCCTTGAACTGTATCGGCAAGTTCTAAAGCTAACGGCACATGTCAGTTACACCATGCAGCGACAAGGTGTTCTAGTTACCGAAATATTTGATGTGCTGGAGCAATGTCAGAAAGGATTAAGAGAAATCGCAGAATCTCAAACTCCAATGTTTCCATTTTCGATCGAAGTGAATGAGGAAAACGACACAGCTACAGTAACGGGCACAAACCTACCTGCAAAATTACAGTTTCGAGATAGATGTCATATGACTGAAAGGCAAAAGAAAGTTGTTGACAAGACTATCACAAAAGTTCAGGAAAGTTTCACACTGAAAAAAGTGATCCAGGGAAAACAGCAGGTCGAGACCATTAAGAAAACATTGTTACCCAACATAGTGTCCTGTATTGAGAACAGGTTTAGATCACTTCAGGATCCTTTGATTCAGGCTATGAGGATAGCGGACCCCTCTACCTGGGATTGTGAGGATACTAACTTTGGAAAGGAGGAGGTTAGATCAATTGCTGAGAATTATCATGTCCCACTTAAACAACTCAATTTTAACCTTGACCTGGCCCTTAGGGAATTGAATGGTGTTAAAGCGCTTAAAGCAAATTCCTTCAAGGCGTTCAAAGGTAAGATTACATTCTGGGAGAGAGTATTTAGCGAGTACCAGCAAAAGTATCCTCATTTCCTGTTAATAGTGGAACTGTGTTTATGTGTTCTCTTCTCAAGTGCCACAGTAGAGAGAGGCTTCTCAACGGTCAAGCGACACCTGACAGACACCCGTCTCAGTCTAAAAAACAAAACCCTGAATAATCTCTTGCTCCTGCGAATAAACACTCCCATTTTACAAAAGCTGGATCCAGGGTATGAAAAGAAACTGGTTCAAAAGGCTGTGAACATGTATCTCGAGTGCCCAACACTCAAACGTGGAAGATATCATAGAACAGCCACTCAGCATTCAGCAGATCATGCTTCCACTGAAAAACCTCTGGATTCAGAAGACATTTTCCTACCTATGTCTGCTGCTGAATTCATTAGTCCAGACAATGAAGTCAACGAGTTATTACAAGATGAAAGCGATACAGTGGGTGTACTAAGTGACCACGAGTACTCTGACTTTGAGAGATGTCAGGATGAAACCGATTCTGATTCACCAGACACGGATGATGATCTCTCAATGAATGAGATGTAGTTACTACACCAGTGTAACTGTAAACTTTCAACGTTATGGATAAGCTTAACATCTTGGTTGTGCTAGTGTCAATTATTGTTGGAAAACACCGCCGTCATATAAATGAAATACCCTCAAGCACGGCATAAAACACCAATCAATCAATCAATCTTCTTTGTATAAGGCGAGTGGTTGGAGGGAGCTTCATGTTGCCCTGGTGCTCTCAGAGCTAAAGGGGAACAGGAAGCCGATCTGTTTGTGGTGTCTGTATTGCGTCCTATTATTGTCCTGTATTTGTCTCGTCTTGTCTTTGTTTGTTGCCAGTGGTGTAGAGGGTGGTTTCCGTCACCCACCGGGCTGGCACGTCGTCATATCAGTGAAATACCCTTGAGTACGACGTTAAACCCCAATCAAACAAACAATCAAACAATCCGATGCCCTGGTGGTCTCTTGTGACAGGGGGTGTATAGCGTGGGTGGTTGGAAGGAGCTTCCGATGCCCGGATGCTCTCTGTTACAGGGGGTGTATAGCGTGGTTGGTTGGAAGGAGCTTCCGATGCCCCAGTGGTCTCTTGTACAGGGGTGTATAGCGTGGTTGGTTGGAAGGATGCCTTGGTGCTCTCTGTTATAGCGTGGGTGGTTGGAAGGAACTGCCGATGCCCTGGTGGTCTCTGTTACAGGGGGTGTATAGTGTGGTTGGTTTGAAGGAGCTTCCGATGCCCTGATGCTCTCTGTTACAGGGGGTGGATGGCTGGAAGGAGCTTCCGGTGCCCTTATGCTCTCTGTTACCGGGGCTGTATAGCGTGGGTGGTTTGAAGAAACTTCCGATGCCCTTATGCTCTCTGTTAGCGGGACTGTATAGCGTGGGTGGTTTGAAGGCGCTTCCGATGCCCTGATACTCTCTGTAAAGCGTGGGTCGTTAGAGGGAGATTCCAAGGCTCTCACAGTTACAGGCCATGTATAGCGTGGGCGGTTGGAGGGGATGCCCTGGTGTTCTCTGTTATAGAACATGTATAGCGTGGGTGGTTGAAGGAGCTTGCGATGCCCTGGTGCTCTCCGTTACAGGGCGTGTATAGCGTGGGTGGTTGAAGGAACTTTCGGTAACCTGGTGCTCTCGATTATAGCGCGGGTGGTTGGAGGGAGCTTCCGGTGCTCTCACAGTTACAGGGCATGTATAGTGTGGGTGGTTGGAAGGAACTTCCGGTAACCTGGTGCTCTCACGTTTACAAGGCGTGTATAGTGAGGGTGGTTGGAGGGACCTTGCGGTGCTCTCACAGTTACAGGGCGTGTATAGCGTGGGTGGTTGGAGGGAGCTTCCGGTGCTCCCACAGTTACAGGGCGTGTATAGCGTGGGTGGTTGAAGGGAGCTTTAGCTAGTGCTGCAGCCTATATAGCCTACTTTAAAGTCCAAGCCTCTCCATTCCTTTAATAGTCCTATCGTCAGTGTGAGGAGTCGGTTGGTGTTTCCTAACTTTTGTTTTTGTGTTCGACTTAATCTGGTGAAATAATTTAAATTGGCTGATTGGCCAATCTTAACATTTAAAAGCAGTATAGCTTACTTTTAGCAACAAGTCTAAATGTTAGAGCTGTTCGGACTCTGTGTTGGCTTGTTGGTTGCCATATGGTGGACAGATTTTGCTTAAAGAAACATACCAGTGACTTTCAACCGGCTTGCAGGGTTGGTGAAGTCTTTCGTTTACAAGAACTGAGACTTTAACATTATGGTAAATATGAGCTTACTCAAAACTGTTTTGAAATTGATATCTCACAAAATGTGATCTCCATAAAAAACAATACACCTGGCCCCTAGGGCTGAGGACCAGGCCGTTCAACAGCAAGAGCACAAAGTGTAATTCATTCTTATTCCGATTTCCTGTCTAGACCGGGACAAAGATTGAGATCCAATCGGTCTAGCTACCGCTTGTCGTTGCACAGCCACGCGTGTCTGGTCAGTAGCATTAAGTGGCGAGGTTAACTGTTTTAAAAACCCCTGTTATAACGGCATGACTATTCAGGATTACATAAACCATGCAAAACGTAACCTAAGCAAATCTGACCATTGGGAAAAGATATAGAACACTTTTTGGCCGAAAAACCATATGAACTTCAACGAAACAATTATGTCTTTACCGGATAAAAAAAAAATTGCTTAGCGACTAAGCAAAATGAGTATCTACTTGCAGGTCAGGACTCCATAATAACGGGGCCCGCGGCCGTGGCTTAGTGGTTAGCGAGTGAGCTTTCGGAGCCTACTTCGATGTACCGTTCACGGGATCGAGTCCGCCTGTCGATGAGCCATACATAGATGAGCCATGCGCTCCATGATACCTTTTGTTGATCGAGCATCATGACGTAAAGTCACGTGTTTCTCCAACCAATCAGATAACGGCTGACGCTCTTTCCCTATCCGCATATATTTAGACTTAAGCTTGCGTAGATTTACCCTGCCGCATATGTTGAAAGTTAGATCGGAAGTACTTTCCACCGCGGTGTAAAAGTTTTCTCCGCGGGGTAAACGTTTTCACCGCGGTGTAAAAGTTTTCTCCGCGGTGTACATATTTTCACCGCGGTGTAAAAGTTTTCTCCGCTGTGCAAACGTTTGCACCACGGTGTAAAAGTTTTCTCCGCGGTGTAAACGTTATCACCACGGTGTAAACGTTATCACCACGGTGTAAACGTTTTCTCTGCGTGTAAAAGTTTTCTCCACGGTGTAAATGTTTTCACCGCTGTGTAAAAGTTTTCTCCGCGGTGTAAACGTTTCTCCGCGGTGTAAAATTTTAGATCAATGAGCCATACATAGATGAACCATGTGCTCCGTGATACCTTTTGTTGATTGAGCATCATGACGTAAAGTCACGTGTTTCTCCAACCAATCAGATGCCGGCTGACGCTCTTCCCTTATCCGCATATATTTAGACTTAAGCTTGCGTACATTTATCCTGCCGTAATTGTTGAAAGTGAGATCGGAAGTGTGACCCCGTGACTTTCCACCGCGGTGTAAAAGTTTTATCAGCGGGGCAAACGTTTTCACCGCGGTGTACAAGTTTTCTCTGCGGTGTAAATATTTTCACCGCGGTGTAAAAGTTTTCTCCGCGGTGTGAACGTTTCCAGCGCGGTGTAAAAGTTTCCACCGCAGTGTATAGTCTATGAAAAAACACAGAAAAGTAAAAAAAACCTCAAATGTCCTTAACAAGCCACCGTAACTGCGTGTAGATTGGGAAAATGCAGCATTACCTCCCATTACCAGCATTTTCATTTCGGCATCCGGTATTTCCGGTTTGTGTAGATTAACGTTGTTTTGTGCAGGGCGGTTTTGAGTTCCGTAATGGAATCTCATTTCCCCCCAAATTTATTGGTGTCACAGAACAAATTACCTGGTGGACTGATATAACAAGTACTCATGGAATTTTAAAAGGACAGAAAAATCGCCACAGATTCCGGAAAATAGAAACCTTTTACTGTATAGTTTTACTGCTGTCAAGTAGAGATGTTGTTGATGGATCCAGTTTTCTCATGTATATAGGCCTACATGTAACCCGAAAATTTAGCTGATTTGTTTGCATTTTTTAAATTTAAATAATTCTGACATTCGACTGGCAAATACATCTATTGATAAAAATAATGGCAGTAGTATAAATAAGTCTACAGAGCTGAGTGTCTCAACATGTACGATCACTGATCAGTAAACTATATATCATCCAAGAATCGAGTCTGCTCACGTATATTAGTTACAGTTGAACAATATGGATTGTGTTGCCCTGTGAAGCAATACCATCACATTTCAAAATTATTACAGTCCTGGAAAAAACAATGGTGTTTTGTTTGTGAAGCTTCAAGAGCGGCTTCTGACGGCAAATGTCAACCACCTTTTAGATAAGGTGCTATTTTTTTCAATAAAAGTCCTCAAACTGTGGGCTATTTGAATTTTGACGACAAATAGTCCACTACTTACTCACTCTTCATACTTAATACGGTTTAAAACAGAAAGGAAATATTCTTAAGACTACTGAAGTCACCTCCTGTGACTCTCATATATATACCCGACATATAGGCCCACTGGGAGACTTGAACCTGTGGGGAGGTTTTAGAACCACATGCTTACCGCTGAATCCTGACCACACATCCATCACAAGGAAACAATGCTGGCATGGACTTTGCACTTAATTATGTCACTGTTTGTAATAGCAACAATTAATACCTAAAGCCGAATTGTATGCTCCAACGTTTCATTTTAGTCACATACCAAAGCTGAAGACATCTTTTACCTTTAAGCTTTTATTTGAATTTGATTTATCACCTTGATATACTTAATGTATAATGATAAAGTTGAACTATTACATATAATTTACCGTGCTTTGTTGTTCTATTAATCAATCTTACTGACATTTTTCCACCAAATTGATTCCAAGAACATGTATTTTTTTTTTCTATCACAGATTATAATCATTTCCAACAAAACATGGCGACATCAACAGACGACAACAATGGATGTCCTTAGTGAACAGTGTTAACCAGTCCACTGTGAAACTCTGGTCACCTCCCAAGGATTCCAGAGTGTGCAGTCGTCATTTTGTCGAGGGCCAGACTACTAAGCTGAATCATCCACTCTACCTTAAATTTAGGATATGATGCACAAAGTAGGGATAAGATAATTATTTTTGCAGACCAACACACATACATCAAGCGAAGAAATACAGAAGAAGGTAGGCTAAACACTGTCTAAAAGGCATAATTATCACATAACATATAAACGGTCATTCTAACATAGAATTCGAAGTATTTGAGGTGGAGACATTCTTGTTGTTTCTCTGGCTTTACAATGATTGTGATTTGCTTTTAAATAAGGTATCAAAGAATACACATTTGAGTATTTGAAAAATGCCATTATTTCGAATGTTTTGACAACAAAAATGAAATTGTCTCCCTTGTCAACAGTAAGAGATTCTCATTGATATGTTATTTAATGTTGAAGAACTTTGGTTATTGCTTTAGTAAATTGCCATACACCTGTTTGACACAATACTTGTCCGAGCTACTCAGTTCATTTAAAATGGATGTTACTTAGATTAACATTTCGGTATTATTCCTTTTTCAGGTGCCTGTAGTTGGAATGTGTTCTGTCCAAGCGAAGTCCAAGACCCATGTGTGAAATCTGTTCACCCATCAAAACCCCCGGCTGTAAATGTTTTACTTTCAGCAGTTGTGTCTTTGGTGATGTGTTTTATGACATTTGTATACAAATTAACAAGTTTGTTTACTCGCATTAATCAGTTACAAAACCTTGTGACTGTTTTGTCTAATCTGAGAGCTCAACTTGCATATTAAAAACTTAAACTTACGTAACAGTGAAATATGCCTATCAAAAACTGTGTTATTAGACGATCAAAGTGTATGTTTTTACTGTTTGGTAAGAGAAAAAGGCTCTTTTTTATGATGTTCTGTCTCTTGTGAAGCCTTTTATAAAACGACGATGGAAGGGTACAAATTCTGTTGCCAAAGGTATTCGTCATTGTGCAACAAAGAAACGAAAAGAAAGGCAAAAGTTGTTAACTGCTGCTGATGAGCTGTTGCTTACGTTAATGAAACTAAGATAAGGCCTCTTAACGAAGGATCTAGCTTCCAGATTTAAAATATCAGTTGTTAACTGCTGCTGAT
>JAQQZZ010051537.1:0-10066 GCA_030265115.1 Mopalia vespertina | reverse complement strand
ACCGTAATAAGGCAAGGAGCAGTGTGAAGTGGACAATCCGTCGTCATATAAGTGAAATACCCTTGAGTACGACGTTAGACGAACAAATCAAACAAACAAACATCATACCTGAAACAACCTTCAGTATAAGTAAAATAAACAAACCAACCATGGGAGTTAATTAACCCTCAAAAACCTGTTTATATATTTTGTGTTTTTCAGTTGTTGAGGATGATTACGATAGCGAAGGGAGCGATGGTTACCGTAGATCAACACGCTCGGCCACAAAACGTCGCGTCTGTTACCGTGAAGTTAACAGTGGAGAAGAGTCTGCATCAACCCCTGCAGAGGATGATTCAAGCTCCCAATCTGATGATAGTGGTTATCGCAGAAAGCGACCCAAAATTCTGAAAAAGCAACAAAAGAAACCGTTAAGCAAACCCGCTAAAAGGAAAGGAGTCCTGTATTCAGATGAAAGTGAAGAGGAGGAAGAAGAATCTGAGAATTCAAGTGAAGAAACTCCGCCCGGATCATCGGGTGAAGACTCCGGACCAGCAAAACGTTCACGCCAGAAAAAGAAGCGCTTCTCTGAAGAAAGTGCCAAGGAAGCATCTGAAAACTCAGAAGTCAGTGAAGGTGACTCTGATAAAGAAAGCAATGTCAAAAAATGTAAACGGACATCGACACTGAAAAAAAGAGTTAAGCGAGTTATAGATTCAGACACCGAGGAAGATGAACCAGAAGCTGAAAGAAAAACTAAACCCGCAGAAAAAATAAGTGTGAAAAATTTTTCCAAAGACAAAAGTGATTCAGACTCAAAAAATGCTGATGATGACAAAGACGATGAAAAATCAGAAGAGGAAAGTTCTGAAGTTTCTGATAAAAATGATAACGATGATATTGATGAAGGGAATGTCAGTGGACCATGTAAGCCAAGAGGAATCAAGTTCACTCCAACTACTAACGTTATTAAGAGAAAACCCTCCCCTGACGAACAAAGTGCTGAACAGTCAACGGTTGATCCAGATTCACCAGATATATCTCAGTCTCCAAAAGTGTCCATCTGTTCCAGCAATGGTAACAGTATAGACGAAATGGGACCTGTCCCGGAGCCAAGTCCTGCTAATGGATTAGGTTACGATCAGTACACGCCCCAAATGCCGCCTTCCTACTCTCATGGTTATAACTACGAAGGTGGTCAGTACCCTTATTATCCCAATAATCAGCAGGATACCTACCAGCCCCAGGGTTTCTTCCAACCCTCTCTAACAAACAACCGTTATCGAAGTCCAAACCAGTCCGGTCCTCCGGTGCCAGTCCCGCAGCCTGGTGCCGGGCCGCAGTATACGGTACTTCCTTCAGTGGACAGCAGAAATAGGTCCGATGCTATGGGATTAACAGGACCGCAGAGTCGAGAACCCCGCCCCTCCACAAACCCCGCCCCTCAGTACCAAGAACTGCAGCCTCCTAATGGAGAACATCGCAGACAAGGCATGCCTCCCCACTCTGGTTTTGTGAGGCCTGATTCTAATCGACCCCCTATGGGCCCTGAAGGTCGTCCCAGTCGCCCCAACCCTCCGCCCAGGGGCAGCTTCATGATGGACAGTATTTTAAGACCAAAAAATTATGGGGAGGGGGATGATGATGATTTGTCTGATGTATCAGATCTTATTTCTTACGTCACTCAAGACAGCTGAGTTTATCTTTACTGGGAGTGAATGGTATTTCTGTCTATTATCTGATCTGATGTCATTGTTATGATACACATTATTTCAGATCAAACACATAAGCGGATATAATTGAGAAGAAACAGATTTGTTGACACTCTACAACTGACTTTACATTATCTCTGCTTTAGAGCTTCAACTCAATTACCAAGGTACCTTGAAGCAGACAAATAGTATACATCTACCAATAGCCTATTCATCAGTAAAGAAATTTGCTATGCTAAAATTATTTCCCTTTATATACAAACTTAAATTTGATTTAAAAAAAATTCAAATCTCGGTAGTAGACATCTATAATAAAATATAAAATTTAACAATTTAATGTATTAATTTCGAAACATTGTGTCCCTGGTTTGAAAATATGGGGAAATAGTTTAATCAGTTATTTTCCAAATTCTCGAAAATTTTCGAAAATTCAACAAATTTTTAATGGTTATTGTCAGATTTCAACTGCTAATCACCGGTTATTGGCCCATACTTCCACCCATGTGACTCATCCCTTACATTCATTAGAAGACACAAGTCTGAGATGTTTTTTTATTATGTTGAGCAGTTGGGAGGGAGCTTCCACTGGGGAAACAGACTGGTGCTTTCAGTGCTAAGGGGCATCAATAAGGCAATTTGTGATGTCTTTTGTTCTTGTGCCCAGTGCTTGTCCTTCATGCATTAGGCTAGCTCACCGTGTTAAACCCCAATCAAACAAACAATATATTTTGTTCGGTCTATACAAGTTTTGTACTGTTTCTCTGATTGACATAATTTTTTTTATATATATCTTTCTATGTCTTCTCAAACATTTTTCCTGCGCAGGTGAATTAGGTTAGGATAGCTAAACTAAAAAGATTTAATGAAAGACAAGTCTGTGTGATTTGTTTGTAACTTGTTGTACATACATGTAGCGACAAAAAAATATCATATGATAAAAATACATCCTGTTTAACTATAGGCATTTAAATGTTGAACAATATTTTGTGAACGTGGCACCAGGAAAGTAACATAATAGACTGGCTTGTTCAATGTTGTTGCTTTTGAGAGCAGCAAGGACCCTCCCAATCACCTGCTAAAGCACTTAATTTCTAAACTTGTTTCGTCTCCCATGAATGATATGGTTACTATAAAGTGCAATAGTTTCTTTGATTTTATTGTTTTAAAAGTGCAGGAAGAACCATATTGCTGATGTGTATCATAATGCTATCTTTTTAACTGAAGTGATTATAAATTTTTAATTTTGGCCAGAGCACAGCTGTTTAAGGAAATCATTGCTGTTTTTAATATTGTACTTTTCATTAAGAATTCTTATTTCAAATATCATTATGAACAAATCATTAATAAACCCTTGACAACAGCGATAATCAATCTGTCAATCAAAAAATCATAAGAATTTTTCAAATTTGGTTTTGTTTGGATAACATATTAACTCTGTGCCCCTGGTTCTCTCTAGTTTGAAAGGCAACCAGAGGCCAATTAGATATTTTGGCCTGGGGTACTGTAAATTTACAAACTGGCCCACTGTTGATTGCTTAAATTGAAGTAAAGTGTAGACCTGAACTAAACAAAGCAATTCTCATTTGGGTAGTTACTTGTCGGAAATTTATGCAAGAATTCCCAAGACGAGACCCACATTGTTATCTAAAGTGGTTCAGCTCACGAAAATGACAAAAACTCTTATTTATTGCACCTTTGTACACCATGCTTATATATCGCAAAAAATCAGCCAGCTTACCTTTGCTTATGTCTTGGTTGGCTTGTTCAAGCACATTTTTGTTTTGTTTCTAATTTTTACGTTCATATCGTTGAGGTTTTCATCTATGTTTCTTGTAAAGGAGCATTCTCACAGTACGATTTGTAGTTACGGCTTAAGGGGTTTCCCCTTATTTGCAGAAGTGTGATTAGTCGATAAAAATGTAAGGAACAGTCGACCAATCATAAGCCTGCGAATAAGAGGAATCCCCTGAAATCGTTACTACACATCGCACTGTGATGCAATACACATTAAGGAGGCAGTGACACTGGACATGTTTTCTAAGAAATTAATCCTCTTCTTTTAATTGAATTAATGCTATCTTAAGTTTGTGTGCGTGGTTGTCGTTTATTTTAGCATTTTAAATAATATGTTAACTTAGTGTGTGAGTGTTTTTAATGTACAAGTATGGGCAGCTATTGTATATTTATTTGTACTTGTATATTGGGAACTTTTTTAAAATCACTGTTGATCATGATATTTAAGTAACTACTTTAGGCCAGTTATAAATACCGAACCTTGAATTTTCTTGACTTAATTCACTAAGAACCGCATCAAAACATGCGTGTTTGTGATTTGTGGGAACCAAGTTTGCTCGGGGCTTCTCTTTGTGTCTTCACTCTATGGCTTACAGAAGTCTGTTCCTATCCCAGTCATATTGTCTTAACTTTACACTTCAGGATCATTATTTTTCTGACAGAGCAACACATGGCATTTGTTTGGTAGCCGTTAATTTTTGGAATACACCATCGTCATAAAAGTGAAATACGCTTGAGCATGGCGTAAAACACCAATCAAGCAAGTGACTGAGTGTCAAGCACCTGTACAGCTGCCCTTATCTAAAGGTAACAAAATGGCCACATCTTATCTTTTCTTGGAAGGAAAAGAACTCGTCCGACGAACTTCCGTTATTTTTCTAAAAAAAATATTGATGTTCTGTAAAACTTTCGTGTTCATAAAAACTTTTGACACAATCAAATTCCCAAGAATCATAATCCAGTGCGATTATTTGTCTACAAACTTCAGAATTAAAGCCGCTTTTCGGGCTCTATATGTAACATCCACTATAATCGATGTTAGGAGAAAAGAGCCGGTTGAATTACAATTCAGATGGATTGGGTGTTTATTCCAGCTAACCGTTGATATTTCTAATTAATATTTTTGAAGAAAAATAGCGGACATTAGACTTGCGAGTTCTTAAGTTTTCCTCCAATTAAAAGAGAGTTATGTGCCCCTAGCTGTATTGTATACGGATATGGTTCCCCTTGCTAAGCTGTCCTGCAAGTGAACTAGCCTTCCCTAGAGTGTAAGACACCATCAAAACTGAACCTTTTTATGATTTGTTCCTTCTCCCACAAGACTGGGGCTCTGCATTTCTGAAAATCAAATCATGGAATTCTGTTCGCTAAAAGTTTGTAAATATTTTTTTGTAAAATAATCTTATTCGTCAATCGTGGTAATTCATACCTCAGTGGAAATTTTCACTTTTAGCTATTTTATTTCTGAAGTCATCCATTTTACTTTTAAATAAATGGATACATTTTTTAAATTTTTAATGAACCAAAATTCCTTATTCCATATTCTGTTATATTTATGTGCAATTTTTTTTCCTGTAAATATCTATTTAAGTTAAACTTTGATTTACGCACTCTTTAGTCGGTTTTGTTGTTGCCAAGTATAGGTATGTCGTTTTAATTGTATATCCACACTGCGTTTTGGTAAATGTATGTACATGCCCCAAACTTGCTCAATATGCGAGCTTCTAGTTTTGACGTCACGACCAGAGTATTCTTCCTTTGCAAAATAACGTTGACACTTTATGGCAAGGTAGATCAACATGCCTATATTTTAACATTGCAGGTTGTCGGCTGCAGAAGAATATACTTTTAATAGTGTTACCTTTGCACAAAATTTTTAAAATTTTTTTTATTGAAGTCGACAGACAAATGGAATTCCTAAGCCATGGTAAGAGGGTTTTAGTGACTTGAATTTGCAGGTTTGTCAATACCACCCAAATCACTTTTTGACCCTACCATGGCATAAAGGAATAATATTTGGCCCAGAGACGTCCCTCTGTTGTCATAACGTAATAACTGGAAACTCCTGTATAGAGAAGAACTCTGTAAGCAATAGTTATATACAAGTTTTACGGTTTATTTCTTCGGGTTGGTTGTTTAGTTCACACTTGAATTGAATCCTAGGTTAGATTACATCATGTCCAAGTCCGATAGCTCATTTGCTTATATTTACGACCATAGCCATACAGATATATATGGATTTATTTTTAAGAGTTCATGTCCGGAGGGAGCTTGCTGTTGACTGCGTCCACTGCTTGCCCCTTCATGTCTTCGTTTGATGCCAATGTCATCAATGGTGGCTTATTGTATCTTGTGGGCTGCCACGCCGTCATATGAGTGAATTAACATTAAGTACAGCGTCAAGCCACAGTTAAACAAACAACCGTTTGTGGTTTCGCTTTCTGGTTCAAGTCAGCTTGTCTGGAGGAGAAATTACTTTTTAACTAGGCAAAATTGTTTGGTTGTGTAAGATTCAATTATACTGCTTGGATTCACCTCCTTAATGGAAGTGAAATACCCGTGTGCAGGGCATACTACGCCCACCAATCTTTCATTTGCTGTCAATTACACCATGGACGATTGTCTTCATCTATTGGTGACCGAAGTGAGTCATCCATACCGAAAATTCCAATCATTCAATCGAACAAACAATCAACGGCATTGGGCCTTCTGGCTAAGGGCAGTTTGTTTTGAAAAGAAGCCATTCTGTCTTTACGTAGCACTGGAGGAAGATTAACTTTCCAGCAGTATCAAAACACCTCACATGTTATGGTTGTGCAGCGCTTGTGTCAATTATTGTTGGAATACTCCGCCGTCATATCAGTGAAATACCCTGAAGCACGGTGTTAAACACTAATTAATCAATCAACCTTACACTGATGGGCACGACGAAGTTGGTTCTAAAGGCGTTTTGGGCTTTAAATCTGTACACTTTGTTTGTACCATGGTCTGTGTTTGTGTTGTCAATATTTGTTGCCAATTGATGGAATGGGCGATTCCATTCATCCATAACGATGGCACGCGTCATAAAAAGACTTCACATCGAGAACAACTAAATACTCCAGTCAAATAAACTAGTAAATGGTATCAAGACTGTTCAGTTCATAACCGATCTTAAATGTTTAATCCGCAATAAGTCATTTAATCTGCCACACGGCAGTTGTCGCCGTATGGGGAGCTGGGCTCGGATGAGTAAGTTCTCTACTGGGAACAGCAGCCTCTGTTCAAAGCTTTCGGGCTGGCTTTTTTGTTATTTTTTGTGTATCTGTACATATGTATATGATAAAATAGTTGTATTTAATATCTTCACTAATGTTCAAAGTTTGTGAAACCGTGCATGTAACTGTTAATAGTATATGTAGTTTTCGTCCAATGTTTACAAGATTTTCAACTAGAGGCATTTATAATATAGTCACAGTCATTAAAACATTTTAAAAGTAAAAAAGTTCATTTTTGTCATATCTCATAACATTTTTTCAACTAATCATTGTCGTATAAATAAAGATGTCCTATTAAAAGACTGGTGTGTATTTCTTCATCTGATTCAATCTTCTTATTATTTAAATAAACAGCTTCAAGATTTATTTTTTTATCCTCAACTGTTTGATTAAAACCGTCGCTGTCTTATCTCCATGGCATTGCGTATAGACCGCTTGGTCATAAACCAGGACCATTTTGAATGCAGTAATATTCGGTATATTACCTCAAATGGTTCGATCGTCGTTAGGCAAATTGCAACTGTATAAATACATCTGGACTATATAATGATGTTCAGCTGCAGATCGATGTAATTCTTCTTTTAAGCTGAAAATTTGCGGGGTTGGTTTTTACGAGGTTTCCTCTCGGGTTTCCACCGTAATGAGACAAGGAACAGTGTGAAGTGGACAACCCGTCGTCATATAAATGAAATACCCTTGAGTACGACGTTAAACCCCAATCAATCAAACACACAAACATATTTAAAGGGAGTGTGGGCATGTGTCCACCTGTCGGCTGGATCATAATAATAATAATAATAAAAAAAAATATTTAAAAAAAAAAAATTAAGGGTGTCACATTTACCCTAAAGGAAATCGGAAGAATCACAGTTGTGCCCTTGTCCTGTTTCCTCGGAATTTTCCCCTTCCAGTTCCATCTGGCTGGGAGGGGGCTTTCTGTTGCCCTGGGCCCGGTTTCTGGAAACGCTATTAAATTTAATCCACTATTAGATGACGTCAGGCCATGTAGGTCTATCTCTCATTCGGTTTAGCGTTTTAATATGCCGTTCGCGGCTAACCGTCTTTCGAACGACTGACCTCTTGTGTTCTCGGAGCTAAGGATCAAGAGGAAGTCGATCCGTCATTATATTACGTGCTGTCATTGTCCTGTATCGCCTTTGTTTATTGTCAGTGGCGTCGACGGTAGTTTCCTTCACCCATTGGGCGGACACGCCGTCATATGAGTTAAAATAAACCTTAAGTACCGCCGTACTTAAACCCCGATCAATCAAGCAAAAACACGTACCTACCTACCAGTGGAAGCGGAGGGGAGTTGGAGGTAACCCCTCATTCCTCTATCCTGAAATCTGGTTTTTGGTTACAGTTTTTGTTGTTGTTCGTACCACTTCAATGACTGAATGGGCGGTGAAAGGGTGATTCCTTCCTGGTGATGTCTTTGTATTGCGTCTTGGGATTTCTTGTCATTGTTTGTTGCCTGTGGCATCGAGGATGGCTTTCCTCGCACATTGGACTGGTGCGCCGTCATATGTGTGAAAAAATAAATGCTAAGTATAGCGTTAAACCGTAATCAATCAATTAACCAACCAACCAAGCCACTATTGATTTTATCGCTAAAAGTTTTATTAAAAATCCAAATTTTGTTCTTCAAAACTCCTGGAATTGTTTTGGAATTGTTCTGGACGAACACTGATAAACTTCCTCTGGTCAACTTTAGTTATGAAGACAGGATTGGATATATCAAAGGCTGTACAGAGAAAAAGCCTCATTCGTTTACTTGTGGTGTCCTTTGACAGAGATCTAAAGTACGTCTCCCCCCTCAAGGGCAAATTAAATGGAAAATAAGGAAGGCGAGATTTTATTCAGATCTACTAAATATAATAACTTTAATTACGATACGAAAGAGAGCAAGCGAACCATTTTTCTTGTACGCGCAAGAGCGCCGTGCGATGGGATATCCACCCAGGTAGAAATATTAATGCCTAAGTAGAACTATTTCCATCCGGTTATTTATATTTTCACCCAGTAAGTGAAATGTAATTTGTTACCGTGCGCAATAAGTTTCTCAGATGGTAAGTCTAATTTCTTCTCATATTTCGTTTGGGTGGTTTATTTTAGACAAACTATAAAAATTATGCTATAAACAGTTCTTGGAGTCTCGTTGCATTTTGCTTGTAGTACTTGTATGGGAGCCATTCTCACATTCCTGGGGCCCCTAGTGGTTAACATGTTTGCTTACTAATCCTACTTCGTTGTTTCGTCCGCTTGTCGATCTAAGCTAGCCGAACGATACCATGATTTGGAACTTTATCTTGGAATATATAAAAATTGCATGGGCTTACCCTGTCATAAACCATCTCATTTTCTTCCTTGAGCACGTTTGGGATAGACAGACCCACTCGACATCAATCTTTTTTCAGCAGTACCACACTCTCTCAAAAATGTCTTCCGCGGTAATTAGTTTATGCGGATTCAACGTTATCTAGTATTCAGAGGCGGACCTTATTTCTGTAGTTTTCATAGGGCTATACATCGTATCTTTATATACTGTATTGTTCCAGCAATTGCGGGGGTGATTTGCACGAGATTTCCTCCCGGTTTTCCACCGTATTTAAGCAAGGAGCAATGTGAAGTGGACAATGGACATTAATTAAGAGTGCTATAATGATGCTCAAGTTACTTAAATTGAGAGGACAAATAGCTACGAAAAGACCGAAGCAATCTTTACAATTATAAATTTCTGAGGTCATTGGATTAGCATGATATATGTTGATGACGTCAGGACGATGACGGCTCAAGGCAATGTTCGAAGTTGAATGTTGAGAAGTCTTGCGCACAGATCAATATCTGTTGATGACGTCAGCGGTGTGACTGGAGTCAATCTAATTAAAATCAGATCTCAAAAACGCTCCCCATGTTTTGTTTGTCGCTTTATTGAGATCTACTAATACTGTTCAATACGGAGGTTTCCATTTATGACGTTACGACAACAGAGTGACATCCCTTTGCTAAATAACGTTACCATTTTACGGCAAGAGAGGGCCAATCCCATTTTGTAACAATCAAGTACCATCCAGCTTTTTAACACAGACTGGGAACTTTGGGATAAACCCGCACCATCACTGTCTTACGAAGGTGCGCTCCCTTTCTAATAAGCCAAAGGTGCATACAAAATTTAAAATAGGTTATGTAGGTCAACATAAAATTGAAGAATTTTATTCATTTAAAAATGATTAAACCAGTTAGTATATTTCTAATTTGTTTGTTTGTTTGATTTGGGTGACTGGTATCTTTAAAAAGGGAATTGGATTGATGTACAGCTGAATG
>JAQQZZ010051526.1:0-10066 GCA_030265115.1 Mopalia vespertina | reverse complement strand
ATGACAGCTATCAGACACTGTAGTTGAACCACCTACGGCGCCGATCGGCAGGCTAGAAAATTCCAAGCTGGAAAAAAATCATAACTGAATCCTATCCCTGTGTATACGACGCACCCCAAACGTAAGTCTGGGTTTTGGTGAAAAAAAGTGCGTCTTGTACATGGGTATATACGGTAAAATAAATCATGATCTATCACAATGGTCAGCTCAGTAAAACGGATCCTCGGCATTTTTTTTGCTGAGGATAATTTTATTTTTCCTCGGCAATTGCCGAATGCCGAGGCTAATTATCAGGGTTGCCCTTGTGTACGACGTTAAACCCCAATCAAACAAACAAACAAATTTGATTGACACCGTAAGATACTGGTCAGCTCTATTGTTTAAAGAAGCTCTTTCAATACACCGTTTAAAGCCAAGGTTAAATCATGGGCTCAAAGCCAGTAAAGTAGTGCTGAAACGGTCAATTTTGAAGGTATTCTAATAGTAAAATCGCCAACCGAATAACCAAAAATTTGTCACGATCACTTAATTATGCCAGTCATGTGAAAAGTGCTGGTTAAATTACTTGCAGAGAAATCTGCCCCTGTATTTTACAGGTGTTATTTTGAATACAAATGGTAAAATACGTTTTAAATGGGTTCCCTTTTAAGCTGCAATATGTTTTTTGTCTTTCACGTTGTCTTTTTCTATGAGCACAAAGTCACATACATATATTTCTTAAAAGCAATCACACAAAGTCATATACATATACATGTTGTAGGTCTTGCGCCATCCTGTCTATCTCGACCCATCGTTACTTAATCTTTCTTTTAAACCGATGATCTGCTTTTTTTTAAAAGTAGATTTGTCTGAATTATTATTCACAACCTAATGATGATAATCTGTAAGGAAAAATGTTTTCATTCAACTGTATACATGATGAGCATACAGTTGACTGAATGAGACACAATGGTTATGGGCAGTCAGCGGGAGAATAAAACTCTTGGGCGAATGAGGCGTCATCCAGGGAGACAGGTCACAGACACATTTATTGTGTATTTTAATCAGTAAAAAATCTGAATGAGGAATTTTACAAGACGAGACCAAACTATGACTGTCAAAGCAGACACATTGAAAATACAGTAATAAAGTCCAGTGTATACGTTGTAATCACAAAGTTCTTAGTTCTGCCCCTTGAAAATAAATTATACTTATGGTACAGTGTTACTATTTTTTTCCCAAATAGCATTGCTCATAATCTTCCGAGAATAAATGCAAAAACTGCCAGGATACAGCATTTTTGTTGCATGTGTTATGCAGAAATTGTATCTATATTAAGCAAATAATATAACATAACATAAAGTACATCGGTACGAGACTATCAATAAAATGACACAAATATTATGTTATTGAGTTTAGCTGTGTAATTTGAAGATGATCCCCAGACACTGCATTCGCGTGATTCTCAGTTGGAAATATGGTGGTTGTTTAAAGACAGACGAGACTGCTGAATTCGTTGGAATTGTAAAAGCAAGAAAGGCAAAATAAATTTATCATAATAGTTAATACATACGTCAAATTACACAATAAAAGTACAGCCAGGACTACTGAACAGCAGGTATTTTTTATTGAATAAAAGCATTCTGTAATATAAATACACAAATATCTGGCTATATGTACATGTTTGACCAAGTGGCTTAGATACATAATGACTACGCGAACAGTATTTGGATATCACAAACAGGTACCCGGTTACAAAAATCAGTACACATTTCAGCACTTCAGTGAAGAACTAATTCTGTCAACATAAGATTAGACTGTGTGTAGGTAGGTATTTGCATTGTTTTCAACCCTATTTATATGAGCTTGGCCCTCATTAGTTTATATAAGTATTGTTTGTTACTCTTACAGTCTTATTTCTGTAACAAGAGAAAAGGAGAGAAACTTAAGAACTTATTTGGTGAATTATGTTCTTTTTGTTGTTGTTGCAAAATGTTGATGCCTACGCCCTAAATATCTTCCAGACAGCTGAACTACGATTATCAGAATTATAATTCAGCATGATGTTTTCACCTTCAACACTTGGTGTTAGGACATTCAATCAAGGGTCTAACAGTGGCTTCTGTGTTGGAATGCAGAGGAATAATCAGGGATGGAAATGTTTGAAATTGACAACCAGACATTTGTGCTACAGCTTCAGAAAGTTGTCGGACAATAAATAAATATAGCCATCTTCTACATTTCCAAAATTGGATAAAACGTATGATTAGTTTTGAAGCCAACAGTATTCAAATATTTTCTTTTATCAATCTTCTATTTCTGTACCAATTGCCATCTCTCGGACTACTTAGGTTACATCCGATAATAAGTAAGTGAAAATAGTGGATTAAAATGGCTTCTATTACATTTCATCTGGGACAATTGTCTGAGATAAAGAAATCTGGTTCCGAGATAAAGAAATCTGGGTTTGAGATAAAGAAAAAGTGGTCAGACTAGCTCCATAATTTGCTGGATTTGTTGGCACTTGCTGAACTTGGCTTTCATCCTTATTAAGTAACTTGGACAATGTGTGGTCATGCTACATGTTGTGAAACACTTGATACTACAACAATATTATACACCAAATGAATGAATGAGCATGACAACATAAATTATTTAAAAAATTACAAATGAACAGTTATACTTATGTGAAGTTATGTCTATACAAGCTTTTTCTATGTAATTGTCACATCTATACAAGCTTTTTCTATTTAATTGTCACATTTTGTTTTTATAAGGAACTGGAAAATGGAATTTTGGCATCGGCTGGATTGGAGGATAATTATTTCCTTCCGGATCTGATTTCTCAACTATTACAAGGATGTTATGGCCGAAAAGACATCAGGTAAATTTTTGAAAGCACCCTTTCCTTGGCATCTGAACGAATACAATGGGAACACATCTTTGAAAACGATGTTAAAATTAAGGGACATATGCAGGGTTTGAAAAAAGGGAAAATATTTTGATTAGTTATTTTAAAATTAAAGTGTGAATTTGACATTGACAGTTTTGTCAGATTTTAATCAGTAATCACTGATCATCGGTGCTATAGTGATTAGTACTAAGTCTATCATCAGTGTCATGACAGTAAGAACAATTATCAGTAGCTTAAATTGTGTGACTTGTATTTAGGGTTGGCAAAAAGTTTATATTTTATATGTATATTTTACACATATTTCACAATTTACATGTATATCTTCTATAGCTCACTGTGCTTTTTTTATAATAAATCTTTGAAAATTATCCATTTCTTTTTTTTTACCTTAAAGTCATTTCAATTATGAATCCTACTTGAATGACATTCTGACTCATAGATGGGAGAATGAGGAACACAGATTAAATCCTTTAGTAAGCTCAAGTTTCAAATCCCTTAGCCCCAGGCTGAAAGTGGAGATTCTTCATTCTATATGTGACTACAGGCTAGATGCTTTAGATGTGCCTGATAAACTCAAGGTGAGTCCTCTCAAAAGTAAATGAACATTTTTCATTACGTTTCAAAACGGGAATGCTTTCTTGTCATTCTTATCATTGTATAGGATATACAAATCCGGCAGATGCTGTGAGATGCCTATACAGCGAAAATACAAGTTTTATGTTTTATTTAATTCAGATTCCAACAGGCATTAAGCCCAGTTATAGGACTGATAAGTTATAACAGTGGTACAAAACATATATATAAATAACAAGGCATTTGAAAATGTGTTTAAGAAACATATTCAAATTAAGAAATGTGCTGTCGTGGTGATAAGTAATGATAAAATGATAGATTTAATACTAGTAGTAGTAGAAAGTTATATACAATTAAATACAGTATAAACGGATACTGATTATGTACAAACAATATCATTTAAAAGTGTGTTTAAAAAATGTATTCAATTTAAGGAAATTGCTGTCGTGGTGATAAGTAATGATAAAATGACAGATTTTAAACTAACTGAAAGGTTTTGTACAGTTAAATACAGTGTTAAATGGATGCTGTATTTTTTTAGAAGTTCGTCCCTGTTTTCTGAAAGTTTTATTTTACATTTTTATAAGATTTTCTAAGGTGGGGTTGACAAAAAAAATGAAGCATTGTTTACTAGTTCAAGGACTATACTACTCTGTCAACTAATTTATTGATTCTTATCATTATAGCAATTCGAGAAATAAACCATGAAAAATGCAGTCTATTTTTTGTCTATTGACATTAACTCATTTTGCAATATTTTGAGAAATAATGATGGGATTTTCACAACATTCACATATATGTAATCCTTAGTATTCAAGCTTTCCAAAAATATATACATATATTTTGAATAAATAAAGAGAGAAAAATTTGTTTGCCTCCACCGGGATTCGAACCTATATATGTTTATTCAAAATATATATGGTACAGATTTATATTCTGCATAAGAGATTAAATAAATACAACAGGTATTCTGAAAATCGACCAAGGGGTCCAGCAAAACCTTAAGTGTTTATTTGCATAAGAGTTTCATCAATGATAATATTTGACAACATTTAACTGATCAACAGGGTCTAGATTCTGAGAACATGCGAGTTGACCCGTTAGGTGACGATTCTTTAGGTGCTACATACTGGTATTTTTATGGAACTCGTCTATACAAGGAAGACGCCAAACCTGAACCTCCACCAAAAGAAAAGAGGTTCGTATTCTCTTCATGTTGTTTTTCTTCTGTTAAACGGGTTGTATTGCTATGGGCAGTCTGTTCCGAGCCTATTTATGTTGTCAGTACTGAGCACTAGAGGAACATTATTTTTCCGACGGATTGAAAGCACTCACGGAGACCATTTCTTTAAGTCTGGCTATATTTACTTTTGGTTTAAACCATATAAGTGAAATGCCCTTTACTTCCACATTAATCACCAATCAATCAATTTGTTTAAATGACTTTATTGAACACTCTTTTTTTCTAGCTTGGTGAATTATTGATTAGTGTTGAACACTGGGCTCAAGGGCATAGCCTTAGCTAGAGACCCGCCCACCTTTTATTTGGGAGACCCAGATTTCTAAAAATGGTTAAAAGGATTGGTAGAAATTTTAACATGGGAAAGATAGCAAAATTCCTCAGAATAGGGTTTTGGAAAGGCAGATTTCCAATCCTAGCTAAGACACTGTTCAAAGGTTTTTCCCTTATATGATGGCAGTGTAATTTAACAGCTATGAGGTGGGTAGCAGGAGGGAGTTTCCTATATCCCTGGTTCACTCAGAGCTTGAGGATGGCGCGTGAAAATCGCTAGGGGGCCATAGTTAAACTGTTTTTAATGAACGCTGCAGAATATGATTGCTCATAGTTGTACTGGGCAATTGATGGGTGCTTCCTGTTGCCCACAGAGCTAAAGAGGGTCATGCAGTCGATCTGCTGTGGCTTATGTGTTTTGCATTTTCATGTCTAGTCTCTATTTGGTGCCAATGAAGTCCACGGTGGTTTACTTTACACATTGGACAGCAATGCCAGCAGACATGTGACTGAAATTACCTCAAACACGCCACAAACCGCGAATCAGTTAAGCAAAGTCATTATTCTAACGTCAGAAATTGTTAAAATGACAAAGTGTTAAATGAAAGAATTTCTGCTCCAAGATCTATCAGACATACATAATGCTATCAGACAGAGTTGTGAATTATTAAGTACATAGCTCTAAATATTGAAAGAGTGCAAAGACAATTTCAAAAATTAATCCCTTGGTGCTCTCAGAGCTAAAGGGGAACAGGAAGCCAATCTGTTTGTGGTGTCTGTGTTGCGTCCTGTTTTTGTCCTGCATTTGTCTCGTCTTGTCTTTGTTTGTTGCAAGTATGTGGAGGGTGGTTTCCTTCATCCATTATGCTGGCAAGTCGTCATATAAGTGAAATACTCTTGAGTACGATGTAAAACCCCAATCAAACAAATAAACAATCAAAAATTAAACAGTTTAAGTCCATGTGAGCTTTTCATCTTTTTGTTTTGTGTTATAAAAAAAAAATTAATATCTTTTTTATTGTGACTGAAATGAATGTATCTTACTTTGTTACACAGAAATCAAAAGACTAAAGGTAAGAAAAAGAAACAAGAACAGAAGAAAAAGCATACTGAAAAAGGTAAACGAGGTAGAAGACGGAAAGGTAGAGGATGGACCAAGCGAAAACAAACTGTACAGAAGTCAGAAAGGTTTGTCAGCCAGGAATTTGGAATTACTTTGAATGTATAACTTATTTTGAATATATACCTTATTTTGAAATAACCATCAGGTTTAGCACAGTAAAATATTTACACTATAGAGGAACATAAATTTTTCAACAGAGTAGTTATATATAATAATTCACATTATGGTTGTGTTGCTGTTTGGAAGAATACGTCAGTCATATAATTAAATTAAATACCCTTGAGCATGGCCCAGGCAAGTGAGGGTCTGGGCTTCAATAAAATGTATATAAGTAAAAAATACTTCTTGTACTTCATACCATATATACATCTAAGTTTTCCGCAAGATTTTCAATCAATTTAAGGCCGTGGCTTAGTGGTTAGCCAGTGCGCTTTCTGAGCCTACTTCAATGTACCGTTCACGGGATCGAGTCCGCCTGTCGACCCTCAGTTATATGAGTGAGTCACACGATGTGGCTCCAGCAATCGCGGGGGTGGTTTTAACGAGGTTTTCTTTCAGGTTTCCACCATAATTAGGCAAGGAACATTGGGAAGTTGACAATCTGTCATGATATAAGTGAAATACCCTTGACTACAACATTAAACCCCAATCAAACAAACAAATATATGTAACATTTTCAATGTGGAATGTAAAAAGTGTCCTAACCTACTTGAACTGATCAGAGCTACAAATAGGTTAGGGTCAAATCTTGAGCCCTGTATCATGCCCTATTGTAATTTAAAGATATTTTAACCCAAGGCTGCACATGCATTGGTCTGCATCATGGCTGCATGGTGTGCAGTTATCCATCACATTTCCCTCCAGATAGATGATCCATGTTATCTGTTGGCGCACGCCAGAGCTCCGAATTCCCTCGCCTTTTTTAATTAAGGGCTACATTTATTTTCTGGCCAAGGAGAACAAAGAAGCTAGCAGCCCATGATTCATACTTGGAGTGCTTCCCGTCGGGCGATTACTGAGCGCAATATCTTTATACATCAGGAGGGCCTTAGGTTGACAAGTGTGGTTTCTTGGACATTTGCCACCAGCATACAGAGCTGCCTGATCTACATTTTTTTAGTGCATTGTGTGCACAGAATTTAAGTCAATGAAATATATCAATTTGCTAAACCATTTTTTTAATGAATGTCCAAATTCAAAATTATTGAACATGTATGTACTTTTTATAAAATCAAAAAATATGCATAAAGTTAAGAAAATATATATAAAGGTTCGGAAAATACACACACATTTGAGAGAATATCCATAAATAATTAATAACGTAAAAAAATACAATAATGGATGGGTTATATAGATCGTTCATAACATTTCTATCACAAAGTGGTTCAAGGGTGGACAGTCAAGTCTGTTTGATGTTCAACATTGCACAAAAGGTGGAGTGCAATGAACCTTCAAACAGGTTTGAACATTTTATTTTTGAGGATGGTTGAATTGCAGATAACACCTAAACCTGTTTTAATTAGTAAATTCTATAATCTGATAATCTAAAGATACATGTATGGTCAAAGTTAAGAGCAGATTTCCATGTTGACTAGAGAGTAGAGACAATGTTCAGACAATACATCTGCACAAACTACATGTAGGAAACTGCATTTTCTTTTTTTTACTCCTTAACCAAGAATTTATTCTGGTTGCTTAACCAGTCCACTTTTTGTAGCAGCTGTGGTCTGACTTGTTCTTGTAAGTGAAGAAAACTGATAAAATGTAATGAATGATGCGATACTATGAAAATTATGGGGGTTAGTGGGTGGATGACCAAATTTCTCTTCCCTATTGTGGGTAAAAATGACATTTTTTTAAGTTTAAAATTATTTTTATTTTTTATGTGATTTATTTATTTATTTCTTTTGTCAGCAAGAAATGAACCAAATCATAAGTCCACATTGACTGAGACAATATGACATGTATTCTATATCTGATTTGGTGTTGAAGATCATGACAAAAAAGAAGGAAGGCCATAAATTTTCATATTGCCCTGTGGATTATGCAGATTATTATTATCTTGTTCTTTTTATCCAATCAAATTTGATTGATGATAATGCAAGTCAGGAATCACAAAATCTTAACCAAATTTTGATGTTGCACAGATTTTTTTGTAACTCTTTTATTCAGACAAAATGATGTTTAATCTCTTTTTGATTCCGGCAAACAAATGACTCTTTTGACCTTTGTTTTATAATTACTTTCTTGCATTGTGAAATGAATAATAATAGACACTACATTACAATCACAGCCTGGCTCGTTAATCTTAGTGAGTGTTGCTGCTGTCTAGCTCAAATACATTGTACATAAAAACTGTACTGTGATGTACTGTAAAGATAAAAAGAAATTCAGTGATACTCTTGTGCTCCCAGAACAAAAGAGCAACATGTATGACCTGAATCAGGGGCTTTTAAAGCCAGAAATCGCAAGTATGGTGTCCAAAATGGTCATTGCTTCACTGAGGGCACTGAGGGCAAATTTTCCTTAGCCTATAAAGCTGTGTATGAAATTGCATATTTTTCAAAGATCATACCATTTCAAGGGACTGCATGTAAAAAAGCAATATTAAATAAAATAGATAATTTACTAAATTATAGTATAAAAACAAATTTAGGGATAGAGAATGGGGTTCATCAGCTGGGAATGTGTCCTATAACAGAGTCATTAAGGAAAGGTAGACTTGTATCTTCATTACCAAAGCCTGCCACTCAACACAACTCTTTAGCTGGTGTTGTTAAAAGATGGCACGGTGTACACTTTTTGTGTGCAAAAAAAAACAAGTTCAGAAACCATTGGTAACGAAAGCCCAAACAATTTTTCACACCTCTGTGTCTAATTTAGTACCCTCTGATGCATTTTTTGCTGAAAGTTATGCACTAACTGATTTAATTTTAGCCAAGGACTCTCGGTAAAAATGTTGAAGATGTATTTTTATTTTTTCTCTGGCTCTCAGTACATACCTGTATGTCAGGTTGTGATGAATTGAACAAGCGTGGTACCTGGAGGCCTCAACTAGGTTCTAGAAACCAGGACAAAAGTTGTCCAAGAATTTCCCTCACCAAACTCAAGTATAAACTGAAATTCAAAACAAGGGTTTTAGCAATAATTTAGAAGTACAGTAAAATCAGTGACTTTCAAATCAGCTTATTGCGTAAGCTTAGCTTTCTGAGCACTGCCCAGATGCTATCTGAACTATAAAGGAGTTGAAGGAAGCGATTTTTTATGGTGTCTTTGTGTTCTGTGATTGTACAGTCGCATGCATGTATGTTATCTTTGTATATTGGCAATTAAATGGAGAGTTCAGTAGTCTCCATCCCATGAGCTCACACATCAATCAATTAACCTTAAGTGTTGATTAAACCCGAAATCAAGTAAACAAACCCATTTGAATTTGAACACATTAAAAATAACCAACAAAATACTCCATGTGTGTATTATAGTATGTAGCACAATCAAGGTTAAATCTAACATGTTCAATTTGTACCTGTTAGTTAATATTTTGTCAGCTAGGAGAATTTTATGAGACATTTTGAATTTTGGACCTTGCACAGTATGATAGTACAGATGTTACATGTAGATGTATGTTTTCTACATGTATGCATCTCAATGAAAATCAACTTTTTAATTTGTAGATGAATTACATTTTAATAAAAGCTTACGTGTAAATTCATTGCGAATCATCAGGGGAAGTTTGAAAATATTCTAAATTTTGTTTCTCCTAAATCTTTTAATATGAATCTATTAATATTTCCAATCTTCAAAAGATTTAGTTTCTTATGAATCTGTTAATATTTCCAACCATCAAAAGATTTAGTTTCTTATGAATCTATTAATATTTCCAATCATCAAAAGATTTAGTTTCTTATGAATCTATTAATATTTCCAATCTTCAAAAGATTTAGTTTCTTATGAATCTATTAAT
>JAQQZZ010051515.1:0-10066 GCA_030265115.1 Mopalia vespertina | reverse complement strand
GGAAACCACCCTCGCCACCACTGGCAACAAACAAAGACAAGACGGGACAAATACAGGACAACAACAGGACGCAATACTGACACCACAAACAGATCGGCTTGCTGTTCCCCTTTAGCTCTTAGAGCACCAGGGCAACATGAAGCTCCCTCCAACCACCCGCGACAGTACATCGAAGTAGGATTAGTAAGAAGACACACAAACCACTGAGCCATGGCAGCCATAGCATTCTATAAAGGGATAGCACAGACCTCATATAGAACAGCTTTACTTTTGTTTGATTGGTTCAAACTAAATTAGATGGTTTTTGTGTCTATAACAATAGTGTGGACCAAATAGAGAACGGCTTTTGCTTCGTTTCATTGGCTTAAACTTGTTTACTTGTAATTCTCCTCTGTGTATAACAAGGGACACCTTGAGTACCCATTAATTACACAAAAACTGCAGACTTTTTCATGTATACACTTTTGACTGTTTTGCTGAACACATGGGATTTCAACCAAAATATAGTAAAACAAGCTGAGTTGCTAGCAGGTCCACCACTAGAAGTTTAAAAAAAAAAAAAAAAAATGCTCATAATCCCTGTCAAATGACCGTTTCCTACTTTTGTTTATGAATTATTTTTTTCTTCAAAGAACCATGGAGTAAAAGTTATGGTGTTTATCGCCTTTTTGGTGCAATATGCAATGTCGGCCATATTTCTTGTAAATCCTAGTGAAATACAACCACATCTATGGTATTAACAAAAAAAGCAAGGTTTGCGGTTAATATCTGAATTTGATTGATGGCCATTTTGGTTTGCGGAATTAAATGAAATGCAATCCCATTGGTTTCTTAACAAGAGGAAACTATTTTCCAAGTTTAAAATATATTTTGTTTCATGGAATTTGGAGAAATGAAATCCCATTATTGCGTCTTAGTAGTAGGAAGCTAACTTCCAGGTTTCAAGTTACCCTAAATCACTTCAAAATTCGTCCATAAAATTGCTACTTTGGAAGCTATTTTAAAGGCTTGGAAATTGTGTCTGAGAGTCAGACGATTGATGTCCCAGTTAGACAGCATCAAGATTTCTCAGAAAACATAAATTTGTCTGTTTAAATGCTGTAATATTGTCAAAAATAGCAAAAATGTAAGCATTGTTCATAAATGAAATTTGAGGCGATTTATAATAATCTGTGAATTCGATCTCAAATTTTCATTTTCAGAACACAGAGGCATGAATATTGTAAAATGATGCATTGGTTGACATTTTATTTTACAGAATTTTAATAAATTCAATCCCATCTGTTGTCTTAATAAGAGGAGACTTTATTTCAAGTTTAAAGTCAATCTGAGAATTTGTTGCAGAGTTATCGTGTTAACAACATACAGATATGATTACATAATTGTAAAATTATGCTATGGTGGCCATTTTGTTTACGGAATTTGATGAAATTCAATCCCATCTGTTGTCTTAATAAGAGGAGACTATATTTCAGGTCATCCATGAATCTGTTGCAGAGTTATAGTTATAGTGTCACAACATATACAGTAATGAATATTGTCAAATAATGCAATGGCGGCCTTCTTGTTCTATGGAACTTGGTGAAATTCAATCCGATCCATTGTCTTAATAGCAGGAAGCTTTAAAGTTTAAAGGTAATCCTTGAATTTATTTTTTACTTATCATGCTCACAACACGTACAGGCATGAATATTCTAACATTATGTAATAACAGCCATTTTGTTTTACGAAATTTGGTGAAATGCATTACCATCCGTTGTCATAACAGGAGGAAGCTACATACCAAGTTTGAAATTTATCAGTGAATTTATTTTCTACTTATTGTGTTCACAACACGTACAGGCATGAATATGCTAAAATTATGCAATAATGGCCATTTCGTATAACAGAATTAGGTGAAATAAAATACCATCCATCTTCTTAACCATGATTTTATTCTCTACTTATCGTGTTCACAACACATACAGGCATGAATGTGCTAAAATTATGCAATAAAGACCATTTCATTTAATGGAATTTGGTGAAGTGCAATACCATCCTTTGTCTTAACAAGAGGAAGCTACATACCAAGTTTGAAGTTAATCGGTGAATTTGTTTTCAAGCTAGCGTGTTCACAAACATTTGTGACAAACAGACGGACAGACAGACGGAAGGACAGACAGAAGGACAGATGGATGGACGGACGGATGGAGCATTTCTAGGTCCCCCCTACTATAGTTGTGGTGGACAAAAACAAAGGCAATAGAAATTTAAGTTGGATTTTTTTTTAAGTTGGATTGACAGAAAACTGGACGTTGCACTAAATCTCACCAATTACTACACGATTACTTTCTACATGTACATGATGTTACTTATGAGAACAAGGATATCCATCAGGATCTTACACGTTAAATAAATTTATATTGTTTTGTTGATATCTTTTTTTAGAGTTCAAACTGAACCTGTTGAGTTGATTCAAATTCTGACCAGACAGTGAACTTAATGCCCATGTCTATAGGAAATGCAGATCAACTTTCGAGCGATGGTTTTCAGAATAGTCAAAACGGGTACTAACTTATTGACATATTTTACTTATGTATAATTCAACCTTATAATAAACACAGGAAATCTAAAAATAGTGTGACTATAATCTTTCTCTCGGTCAAATATGACACAGTATTAATATATGTGAATAACTGAATACCAATTACTATATGAATTAAGAGGCAAAACTAATGTAGTCCATCTACATTCCATTACCTGTATTGGAAATCGTTTATCCTTAATTAACACCTGTTCAGCTCAAAGCAGTTTGAAAATCTAAAATTGCCAAGATATATGCATATTTATGTTTAACCTGAAAAAGAAAATGTCTATGTGAATATCTAGTATTTTCAGATCACAGAGCTAGTTAGCTATAGTTGCCAGAGCTATAAAGTATAGCTTTATTAAAACACAAATTGTTGTCATTTGCACTCGAATTGTCATTGAAACTTATGCAACTGTTTGATTGGAGTTTTATGCTGTACTAATTGTTATTTTGTTGTAATAATGGTGTATGCTTCCAATGGAAGTGAAAACACCACACAATCTATTGTTCATTTGGTTGGGGTTTAACGTCATACCTCAAGGGTATTTCACTTATATGAGGATTGTCCACTTCACACTGCACCTTGCCTTATTACGGTGGAAAACCAGGAGGAAACCTATTAAAAGCTATCCCCACGATTGCCGGAGCCACAACGTGTGACTCGCTCATAAACCTGATGGTCGACAGGTGGACTCAATCCCGTTGAACGGTACATCGAAACAGGATTGGTAAGCACACACGCTACGACTAAGCCACGGCCGCGGGCCCCACACAATTTATAGTGAAACACCACATAGTTTACTCAGATAATTTTTGAAAAGAAACCACATCTAGAGTGCTGTATATACAATCTGTTGGATTTCTATACTTGAAATGTTTACATGTACTCTTCAGCATAGTAGATGTATATGTGGAGAGAAAATTAGATAGCTCTTTCATATATGCATCTTTCTGTCATCTGCTATTTCTTATAAAACAACATATCATTGAAGTAAACTCACCTCAGGTAAAGTTAGAATGGAACTAATTCTCTTCCGAAAACGACGCAAAGTTCCAAATCCATCATTGACAGTTTGGCCCTTGTAATTGGCAGCAGCACACATGATTATCTCTGGTTTATATTTGAACTGTCAGAGAATTATACAACTACAAAATCCTTGAGGTAAATCTAGAGGGTCACAACCCCGGATAAGCAGTTTTTACTTCCAACACCTGGCCTTCTTTTCAACAACTTCTTAGACAGCACAATTTTCACTCTAGATCAATGCAGTCAAATGTTAGGGAAAATTTTGAGCATATTAACAACAAATATTTATAGCTTCGTCGTTCTTATCAAACTAACGCAACTGTTTACTACATGTATCTCAGTCCACGATAATCCACAATCAATAAATCCGTTAAGAAAGAATTTAACTTTCAGATTCGGCATAAAAATCTGAAGTACGCAATAAATCCCTTCTTGGATATCCAGATTGTATATCCTCGTTACTCTTCTTGATGGCAATTCAAACATAAACTGTTGACACGGCTTCTAATATATAAATGTGGTGTTATTTATCCTTTTGGATTTCCTGATGGGCCCACACATGTATATCACCCTAAAGTAAACAAAGCCCAAACTACTATCACTGGTCGTTCACCTTATTAGCCAACCTTAAATTCAGGTCACCACAAATTTGTCCAAAGTGTGCTTCATTTCTCCATTTGTGGCTAAACTAAATAGACTAAATCTGGTCAAGAGATTTATTTAAGGAGAAAATTCTGTTCAGTGGTTGGCAGATCCATACAATATATATGTTCTTTCTCTACAATAAACATATACGGAATAAAATTATATGTGGAGTGAGCAACACATGGCCTGGGTTCACAGCAGTATCCTTTAGTAGAAATAGTCCAATCAGCCAAGTAAAGCAGCAGTTCACCAAGAACAATGTTGTCTTCCAAACTTTACCACTTGTGTGTTTTGTGATATAACAGGACTTTGACCATGACTGTGACACACTACTGAGTCCATCCCCTATTCAATTCAGGGCTAAGTTAGTTCGATATCTGCAGGTAGACTTGTCCCAATCCATTGACCATCCACTGTATAATAAACATGGGTTTTAAGGAGAGAAAGTTTCCTTTCTCAATAAGCCCAGGTGGGCTGTAGCCTGTAGGTGACAACTCAAGTTTGCAGGTTATTACCTTAAACACAGTTCTCCACAGCTGTACATCTCATGTATAGTATTAAAACAACACCCTCCAGCTACATGTACACATATTCAGTAGCAGATAGCTCCTTACTGCTTCATGCTTTGATAAGCAATCAAGCGGAAACCATAGAAAAGGCAAGTACATTTAGAAATGATAAAAAATCAATGTCATCATACCATAAAATAATCTACTTTGCTTAATAAATGAAGTAAAAATATCAGTTTGAATCCCATCAGGTATTTATAAAGAGGTTATATTGTGGTAAGTCTGTCTACTTTCCGTACAATTCACCGTGCTGGACAGTCAAAACCATGCTGAAAATAGATGAACTTGCTAAAAGTGTTCAGTTCTTGGCCTCTCTGTTATCAATTTCTCCATTATACTCTGTTGTCCACAGTGTTGTCCATCAGCTATTCAGCTAACAGAACAATTTGAAGTGATTTCAAAGGATCATTGCTGAGAAAACAACAACAGCTACATGTTTGTCAATGAACAACTGAGGCTCTATGCTGGTTCTAAACTACCCAGGGATAACAAACACAAACTCAAGCCAATATAACAGTATTTTAATTTTTTGGGGATAGTTGGAGTCATTAAGACTGATTTAAAGCATACCTATTAATTCTTTTAAAACCTTTAACATCAAGAAATTGACATCTTTAAAAGGTATGCACAGCATAATAACAAGTATACTGTACAGCTGTATCATTCTCAATAATAAAACATCTTCTGGCAAACATTATGCAGAAATACATAAGTAAAGCTTCATAAAATCTTTAGAATATAACAGATTTCAAAGTTATGTAAGTTAGCAAATGCTTTTTTTTTCTATGCGAAACAAAGATTTGTTAAAGATCCCAGGTTGACTTGCACAGGTAAGGCCAAGTCACCCCTTCGAGAGCCCTAAAGACAAATACAGCCAAAATAAATAGAGGATGAAAGGAACAGAGCCCTACCACAGCTGCAATACTCTGTTCTAATGGCCAACTCCCTCAGTTACATGTACATGTAGATGTGTCCCAAGACAAATGTAGAAACAAATCTGTGGCACATGGCAAACACAGGTCTTAGATTTACACACAGTTTTTTGTTGATTTGGCTACTCACCGAAAACGTTCCGCAGATTTTTTTCATTTCAGAGATAGACAAAAAATTGCAACACATTCACTCTTTGTTTGCAGATGAATGAAAAGTTTTTGCTCCACGAAAGCATGTCCAAAATATGTAACCCACCTCAATAAAAGCATTCTCACATTTTTGCATCAGCAGCTTCGTAACATATCATAATAAAACAATAACATATCAACTTTATTTGAAGAGGAATGAAAGAATCGAGAATACTGTCCTTGTTGTAAGCTATGGGGTTGATTTAAATTATATAAAGTACGTACACACCATGTAAACAAGAGTATTCCAGAACTATTCTTCATAATATATCTGAAGGAAAATCAACAGTGCCAGCCTGAATAACATAAAAGTCTGTGAGTGACGGAAACTTTGAAAGAAAACTATATTTTGCTTTATGAATGTTCGACACTATTATTTAAACAATAGTCGAATACCCGCCTGGCCGGGTCTCAACCTTGTTGTTGTTGTTGATGTTGATGTAGATGTAGAAGCAGGTATCTATTGACCACTTGCAGCAGTAAGAGTTGTCTTTCTTTGGGTTGATTGATTGATGATTGGGTGTTTTACACTCATTTAGGGCGATGTACTCCAAACCTTTCCCTGGTCATTGATCAATTGATTGATTGGTGTTTCACACTATGCTAAAGGTTGTTTCACTTATATGATGTCAGTGTTTGTTTGTTTGTTTGATTAGGGTTTTACGTCGTACTCAAGGGTATTTCACTTATATGACGACATGATGTCAGTGTATTCCAACAATAATTGACACTAGCACACCCAATATGTGAAGCATTTCCATAATCATGGAAAGTTAATCTTCCTCCAGTGCTAAGTAAAGACAGCATTGATACTCTTCAAACAAACTGCCCTAAGCCAGAGGGCCCCTTTCCTTAGAGATGTTACTTTACTCTGGCAATGAATAATTACACAGATATGCCACACAGTATTCACTGCAGTTACTTCAAACTCTTAACTTACTTGTGTTACACTATGGGAAAAGTTTATTATGCCATTCACTGGCATTCAGGGTGTTACAACACAAGTGGACAGATCGTTATATTTGTAAAGACAGCTATATATTTTTATTTATTTATTCATAATTAAATATTTTTTAGTTAATGGTTGGAAGGGTAATGCACATAAAGAAATATATATATGATTGATTGATTTCTACTTAATGGTTGAAAGGTTTATCTATATAAGTTAAATATCCACATTAGGTGAAGTCATCACATTAGTTTTTATTCATGAGGGGTCGCTTATCCACATCCGAGCCCAAACGGTCTCAGGCCCCAAAAACTGTGAACAGGAGGGTTTGATTGATTGGTGTTTTACATCAAGCTTTGGGTATTTCACTTATAGGATGGTAGTATATTCCAACAATAATTGACACTAGCGAAACAAAGATGTGAAGAGTTCCATAATACTGGAAAGTTAATTATCCTCCTGTGCTAAGTAAAGACAGCATTGCTACTCTTCAAACAAACTGGCCTCAGTCAGAGGGCTTTAACAAGAGGGTGCACTGGGAAGCAATCTGAGCAATGTTAGTTTTTATCCTTATATATAAAGTGTCATTTTTTTTTTAATATACACAATCTACTATTCATTGCATGATTGTTATCAAATTGATTGATTTCTTACTTTACTCGACGATTAAAGTCCTTTACAGGTTGACAAATAAGTCACAAGATGTAAAGTTTAAAAGATAAAACAGTAACAGCTATACTCCAAAGAGTACAGCTGATAATTACAATGATTTGCATTGAAGTAAACCAGTCCAAGTCCAAACTACTTGTTATCATGTTCCTGTATCGAGCACCTGATAAAGATATTTCACCTTGGATTGAAACTTTTAAACCAACACTTGAAATATTATCTCCAGAAAGTAAAGAATCCTTGCTTCTGGGTGATTTAAATATAAATTGACTTACTGAATATCGGAAATCTGTAGTGCTATCAAAATTTATGTTAAATGATTTTGGATATTCACAAGTAGGCCTAATGAACAGCCCGACACGTGTGACAGAACAAAGCAATATTGACTCCCGGTGGAGGCAAGCAAATTTTTCTCTCTTCAATTATTCAAAATAAATATCCTATCCAGAAAATATAACCCAAGTATTAGTGCCACAGCCCACAGTACAACCCTAGTGATCATTACTCTATGTGTGCTACCAAGAAACTTTGCTTCAAGAAAAATGCAGTTCATCAAACTATCAAATATAGATGTATGAAATATTTTATTCCTGACGAATATATATTAAAGGTTTACAAGCTTTACCCTGGAATGTTTTGATGACTTCAAAGATACATTGGATATATTTATTGATCTGTTTAATAAGACTGATTTTGCTCCAAGACAACCACGAAGTATTGGTGAGTGGCCAATTTTCTTTTTCTTTATTGGACATTATAAATTTGTAGTACTTACGAACCTAATTATGCACAGATTATGCTAATCATTGAACTTGACCTTCATAGGTTGTAGCTACTGACAAATCGGACAAAATTTAAGCATGAAATTATGAGGAAATTGTTAGAAATACATATTGCAAACAAATCAAACAATCAGATTGCAGCATAGTAATTAATTTGCATGGTTTTCGCTTATTTTTTAACTTGACCTTCATAGGTTGTAACTGTTGAGAAAGTTTGACAAGAATTGGACAACATTTAACCAAGATATTGAGCGTAAATGAATTGACCAATCAGATTGCAGTACAGTACCTAATTATGCATGAATATGCTAAGCGTTGAACTTGACATTCGTCTTCATAGATTGTATCAAGTAACCAAGTTTGATAAAATAACTCATGTACGAAAATTGGACCCCGTATGATGTACATGTACGTATACAGTATATGGATGTATACTTGCAATCAATCTGTCCGCGACTGCAAAATTGAATATGGAAATGTTGGGAAAAGATTCAAACAACATTCATGCCAAAATATTTTTGTTTAAAATATAATTAAATACAATTAAATTCATTTGGGCTTATCAAATTAAAATTCTTTTCTCACCTTCTCAGAATTGCATGAAACTTAGGCCTACAGTTAAGTGAACAATTATTACTGAAATTGTTATGGTTTATTTTACATTGTACAATATATTGATAAAATCCATTTTTTTTAAAATTCATTTTTCCCTCAAAAACATTCTGAGTATATACTTTCTTATTTTCTAAAAACTGGTATATGGAGTATGTACAGTAGCCATACAAAGTCATCTTGCAAAAAGACAATTCTCGTCCAACAGTGACAGCTCTTCCAGGTGATGTTAGATTCATATGTGATTTGTAAGAATGATAACTCAGCCAATACTAAATTTTAACTTTTATTATATTCCTGAGGTATGTATAACAAAATAATAATTTTCCATAGTAAGATCACATTTTTAACCATGTTGAAAAACCAACACATGTTCGTCTTTGTAACAGATGTAAAAAAAAGAAATGATGTGTTAATGAAATAGTGGTAATCTGAAAATGTGTAACCATGACCAGGATTTATCAAAGTTATACCCTGCTTATTCTTTTATGCATAGGCCGGCCTTTCAGGGTCACATGGCATCATATATCAAGCGATCAGCATGCACGTGATCTTCAAAAAAATAGTCCCTACTCTATATAAGCCCATCAGCATGGCACGAAAAAGTAGGGCATACGGGAATGTCATCCCCTGGAAAGTTATGATTCTCGCGTGAAATTTCAAGAGAGAGAAAAAAAAAATTAACTTTAAATTTTTTTTTTCTTCATCATTGAAAGTAGAAAAGAAAGATGAGTTCCAAAGATGGTGCTATAAAACAATATCTCGATTGTCTACGGAACCTTTATAATCTTCTACCTGATAGCCTGGTACAACCCTTCAGCATATAGCCATAGCCAAGTTCCGCGTGCCACAGCATGTCCTACTGCGCCCAACAGTCAACCAGTCCATTAGTTACAATCAGATATAAATTCTGTTTATAATAATAATAATAATAATAATAACTTTATTTAACGAAGACAAAATTACAGTCAAATGAAAAATTTGCTCTTCCCTGTAGCCCTCAATAAATATTGTACATAATTTTTCTTAAATTTCATATACATAATTGCATAATATTTAAACATTTAAAACATGAAAATATATATAAATAAATAAATAAATAGTAAAATCATCAAAGTAATTA
>JAQQZZ010051504.1:0-10067 GCA_030265115.1 Mopalia vespertina | reverse complement strand
CCATGGTTATGCAAACTTAATTTAGGAGGACCTATTTATAGGTTTCCCAAATTGTTTGCAGTCTTTTTCTAAATTTGCACTTCAACACTGATTTTGACAAATTTTGTCATCCGCTGTACAATAATGATTGTATTTAAAAGTAATTTTGCTTTATTTTTCACAAAAGCCCATTTATGTATTTAAAAAATCAGCAAACCAGTGGAAAATGCAAATGTTAGGTTACCTCACAAAATTTAAGAGGACCTATTTTAAGGTTATGCCGGAAAAGATTACAACACAGGCCTGCTCGATAGAGGGCCCAACTTAGTACTATTTCACCTACCGCAATTGGTGGCAAAAACCAGGGATCATGCATAAATAGTTAAGTGTAGAGTCAATCAAGGATCCGCGGCTGTGGCTTAGTGGTAACATGTGCACTTACTAATCCTACTACGATTTACCATTCACAGGATTGAGTCCGTCTGTCGACCATCCGGTATATGAGTGAGTCACACGATGTGTCTCCGGCAATCACGAGGGTAGTTTTTACGAGGTTTCCTGCTTAATTAGCTATGACTTGCCATTTTTTCTTAATTTGCTAAAATTTCTCGTGACTGATGGCAATTTTCTCAGCAATGACATTCCCATATTCTCTACTTTTCCTGTCATGGTCCTGATAGGCTGAATGTCTGGCTTTGTGATCGGTTGGACCGTGGGAAGGCAATGCATGCTTCTATTGAAGGTGTGGTGTTCCACACTTTTTCGAGCCCTGATTTTTGGTTGACAGGTCAAAAAAACAATTTATTCAAGTATTATATATTTTCTGTTTCAGTCTGATGAAGACAAGCAGTTACAAGAAGAACTAAACATGTTGGTGGAGCGGCTTACTGTAAGTACTCCAAATCTCTGGGCTGACAAAAGTCTCTTCATAAGAGTTTATCACTTAGCTCAATTCTTTATTCCTGTCTTACTAGACATACTGAACTGTAGTGTGAAAGTGTGACAATTTTGTCTAGTTATCTCTATGCATTCTCTTTAGTTTTAACCAAATAATTATATAAGTTGTATTAGTTAGCAACAGTTTAATAAATTAATGCAATCATATCCAGCAGGTATACTTTGTGTTATCAAATACAATAACTAAAAACTATTGTAATATTTAACTTTAATGTTTTTCTTAGGAGCCCGATGAAAAGCTGTATCGTCCTTCTTTGGAAAGTCTTCGCACACTTATTCGTGCCTCAACTACTTCAATGACATCTGTACCGAAACCACTGAAGTTTTTAAGGCCTCATTATGATACACTTAAGGAGGTGTATGAGAAGATTAAAGTGGATGAAACTAAGGTAAAAAGGAGAACATTTTTTTGTTTGTTTTTAATAGTCCGCCACTTTTTAATATCTAGATATATTTATGAGAACGCATTACTTAAAGTAAGGCCCACATGGTAATCAAAAAAAGAAGCTTGATTGAAGTTTATTTTAATCTTTGTTTTCCGTTTACCCTTGAGTACGACGTTAAACCCCAATCAAATAAATTGTTTACGGTTTCCTAAAGACCACCAGGTTTATTTTTTACTACTCTGTTCTGTTTTCAGAGATTCAGTGCTGACATAGTATCTGTCCTCGGTATGACAATGAGTGACTCCAGAGAAAGTTTAAAATACCGCTTGTTGGGTTCAAAGGAGACCATTGGATCTTGGGGACATGAATATGTTCGGTGAGTTATCATATTAAATTAGCTTTATGAAAGCCCTTCCTTTATTGCATAGATTTATCAGTAAAATGCAATTGTTGGTTGAACAGAACTCTTGCTCTCAAGGCCAATGTGTGATGTCTTAGTGCATCCTGTTTCATGATATGTTGTCATTATTGTTTATACCAGCAAGGGGAATATCATTCACCCATTCGGCTTGCACAGTGTCATAGTAGTTTAATATCCTTACATCTGATATAAAACAAAAATCTTTCGATGCTGACATAAAACCCAAATCAAGCAAACAAAAATATTTTTAAAATGAACACCTGATCTGCAGCCCTTTCAATATTTAATTACAATAATTTGCTCTTGTTTTTTTTTTGCAGCCATTTAGCTGGTGAAGTAGCTGAGGAATGGCAAAATACAGAAAAGACTAACACTGATATGAGAAATCAATTATTAAAGATGTCTGAAGAAATTGTTCCCTACCATATGGAACACAATGCAGAAGCTGAGGCCTGTGATCTCCTTATGGAAATAGAAAGATTAGATTTATTACAGAAATATGTGGATGAAAACGCATATCCTAGGGTCTGTCTGTACCTTACAAGGTACGGTGTGTCCACAGAAAGATTGTTTTCCATTTTGTGTCAGTAAAACTTCCATAGGGTTTGGGTGCTCCCCTCACCCCCATCCCTCCATAAAAAAAACAGCAGCCATTCCGGAGCTCAGCTGTTACATCGCCAAGTAGACCAAGCCTTAACTAGAGCATGTATACCGTAGCCATGGCTTAGCGATTAGTGGTTAGCGAGTGCGCTTACTAATCCTACTTCGCTGTAGAAGGCGGCCGTGGCTTAGTGGTAGCGTGTGCGCTTCTTAATCCTACTCCAAGTTACCATTCACAGGATCGAGTCCGTCTGTCGACCATCAGGTATATGAGTGAGTCACACGAGGTGGCTCTGGCAATCTTGGGGGTGTTTTTTTTTTCGAGGTTTCCTCCCGGTTTTCTACCGTAATAAGGCAAGGAACAGTGTGAAGTGGACAATCCACTTCGTCATATAAGTGAAATACCCTTGAGTACAACGATAAACCCCAATCAAACAAAAAAGCAATCATTTCTCCATGTTCATGCTGAAATAATTATATGTTACTCACTACTAGCTTCACTGTCACTTTTCGGATAAAGTGATCTAAATGGTTGGCCTCGTAAGCGGTTTGCCGGATGCAAAGAGTTAATAGGCTGCCTTGTAATGAACTGTCAATTTTCTTCCAGCTGTGTACCCTATGTTCCTGACCCTGAAAACACAATATTCCTGAAGACAGCTTTAGACCTATACAGAAAGTTTGACCAGTTTCCTCAAGCTTTAAGATGCGCTATGCAGCTTAATGATGTGGCTCTAACTGAGGAAATATTTCTCTCATGTAAAGATGTGTAAGTTATTTAAAAGTCTTGCTTTGTGCTTCATCATGTAATGACATTTTCTCAAGTTTAGAACAAATTGATGTAAGGTGCAATCAATAGCCAATGGTTAGATCGTTGGTTTAAGGCATATTTTCACGTGTCTTAATTAATTGAAACATCATGTGATCATATCAGCTTGCATATCAGGGCATTATTAGCTTATTTTTAATGTTTTAGGTCTTTAATCTTATATTTTGTTACTGCTTGTTGCTAGGAGTGAAGTGGGTGGATTCTTTGAACTGTTTGCTTTGTTTTCAAATAATAGAAATAAAAATCAAATTAAAATGAATCTATAGATTGTTTTTTCAAATAATGAGGATATTTAGATTTTTTTGCATTGAATAAAAAAACATTTTATTTAGTATTTCTAAACTTGGAAAGAATCAGTCTCATGAAGTTTACTTTTTTTTAAAATTAAGAAATATTTAAAATCTATGTTTCAGCAAAGTTCAGAAACAGTTAGCTTACATGTTAGGGCAGCAGCAGATATCTCTAGAGCTGAATGAAGACATGCCTGAGTATGATGAATTGATGGAGATTATGTCCAATGCCCACCTTAACAACAGTTTTCTTGCCCTTGCTAGAGAGGTAACTCCTTAAAAATGTATTGTCTAGCTCATAACAATAAGTTTCAGTCATTCTGGTTTATTACTAGAAGAACTTTGTAAGATATTTAAGAAGGTTTTTTTGTTGTTATTTTGTAACAAAACCCAGTCAGAGCAGGATCTCAACCCTCGGGGTTGGCAGCAAATTGCCTGTCTGTCATCCAGATCTGCCAGGTATTCTGCACAAGGTTGTGTCGACAGGTCTCATAGTCCTGTATTGGAATAAAACCTGTAAATATTTTAGTAGAAGAGAGCTACTATTCTTTGAGAATTATAAAGAATGTGTTTTAATTTTCAGTTACATAAAAAATGATTTAATGAAGGCAATTACCTGTGTATATTTGTACTAATACTAATTTATTAGATAATTTTAATCTCCATTTTTGTTTTAGTTAGACATCATGGAGCCAAAAGTTCCTGAAGACATTTATAAAAGTCACCTTGAACCAAACAGTAAGGATAACAACTTAACTAGTATATTCATTAACTCTTGACCATTATGCATACTCCTGCTGTAATGTACAATATCAACTATCAACCATCAACCATCTGTTTTGGGTACTTCAATTAGAGAAAGATTATCAGTATTCCTTGCAATAAGGGCCCTCTATAGTGGCTCAGTGGTTAGCGAGTGTGCCTACTATTCCTACTTCGATGTACTGTGCACAGGATAAAGTCAGTATGTAGACCCTCAGGTATATGAGTGAGTCGCACGATGTGGCTCCGACAATCTTGAATGTGGTTTTTAAGAGGTTTTCCACCGTGATTAGGCAAGGAGCAGTGTGAAGTGGACAATCCATTGTCATATAAGTTAAATACCCTTGAGTACGATGTTAAACCCCAATCAAACAATCCTTGCGATAAAATTTTGGTCATTCTATTGTTAAATTTTATTTCGATCCGGGCAACCGGCCCCAGTGGTTTAGACAAACAGCTGAAGCAGTTACTTTGTGGTTCCTTATAGTTTTCACTTGAAGTTCTAATTCAAAATTTGATTTTTTTATATTTCCAGGAACCTCTTTAGGTCCAAGTAATGTTGATTCTGCTCGTCAGAATTTAGCTGCTGCATTTGTAAATGGATTTGTCAACGCTGCATTTGGCCAAGATAAGCCTCTTATGGAAGATGGAAACAGTTGGCTATACAAAAACAAAGAACATGGTAATATCTTTTGAAATTGTGATAAAATAGTTATGGAACCAGAACTTCTGTCTTAATTAAATTTTCTAAATTATTCATTATTCTTTAAGTATTGAGTATGTTCAGTCTCTCCTCAATGTGACAATATGAAGAAGTTTATTTATTTTTGTCAGTAATACGGTGGACATGCCCATGGTTTGTGATCTCCTAGCATTGGAGGAACATTAATTTCCAACAAAACAATATATTTTGCATTTTGTGGTTGTGTTAGTTTGGTTGTTTATTGCTGCAGTACACCAACGTTGAATAAGTGAAATACCTGTAAGCACAGTTTTAAACACCAATCAATCAATCCATCTACCGTTGGCCAACAGCAAACAAATCTTGATTTAGTTGTAATTCATCTATCCATTTTTAATATCCAGGTATGTTAAGTGCCACAGCATCATTAGGTTTGATCTTATTATGGGATGTAGATGGTGGACTTACACAGATAGATAAATATTTATACTCATCAGAAGATTATATTAAGGTAAGTCTCAGACTGTCAATATATTGTGAAATCAAGTATATTGTATATTTTGCTCATTGAATAATGGTTTTATGTCGAAGTAACCAATTGTTACAACATTTTTCTACTGAGCATAAGTATCTAATCATTATGTAATCCGTGGATTTTGTTGACTGGTGTTTCCATTCATAAAAAAGGCTCACTCTCATTTGTGTCAATAACAATAATAAGTATGGTGTAAAATCGTAAACAAATAAAAACTTCAATTTTTTTCATTCTCGAATGTATTTAATTAGTGAAACCTCATCATTTTAATACTTGGTACTTGTTTTTTATATTTAATACTTAAACCTATTAAGTTTGTTTGTTATAATTGAAGGCTGGTGCTCTGCTGGCGTGTGGAATAGTCAATTCTGGAGTGAGAAATGAATGTGATCCTGCGCTGGCTTTACTCTCAGATTATGTTCAACACAACACCGTTATTATGAGGATAGGAGCTATTGTTGGGTATGTATCTGAATACTTTTCACACTATTAATGGAGCTTTCTTATTGGAGGACCCATTAAAAATTCAAATCATGTATTAGAACTAGTTATTCTAACTAGATAAAGAGTTTGTGAGACGTTAAAACTTTAAAAGTTTACATATGCAGTACTTCTAAATTCCCTTATTCAAATGATGAGTAATTAATCCACCGGGAGTCCATAAATGTCTGTATATACGAAATTGTGGTCTGTGTTTGTTGTAGCCTTGGCTTAGCATATGCTGGTTCTAACAGAGAAGATGTTATAGGGTTTTTGCTGCCTGTTTTAGGGGATTCCAAGTCATCGATGGAGGTGAGGTTATCTGTTTTCATAGAATTGATTTGCTTGTCCACTGTCAGATTTCCATCAAAACAGACCACGTAGACTTGGGGCCTGCGGCGGTGGTCCAGTTGTAAGCGTGTCCGCCTACTATTCCAACTTCCTCTCATAGGTCAGAGTCCGTCTGTCGGCTCCGGTATGCGACTTAGTCACATGTGGGGATGGTTTTGATCAGGTTTCCTTCTGATTTTACACCATATTTAAATAAGGCAAAACGATAAGTGGACAATCCATCATCATGTTAGCGAAATACCCTTGGGTACAATGTTAAACCTCCATCAAACAAAACAAAACAATATTGCTCCATGTTTCTCTCCTGTTGGTTTGTTGTTATTATTGACTAAGCGATTAGTTTTGACAAATTGGCTTGCACATTGTTATTAGTGAAGCTACTTTAAATACAGGTTCACCGGATCGAGTCCGTCTGTTGACCATCACGTATATGAATGAGTCACACGATGTGGCTCCGGCAATTGCGGGGGGTGGTTTTTACGAGGTTTCCTACAAATGAATATTTTCTTTTCATTTCTTAGGTTGTTGGTATGGCTGCTTTGTCTTGTGGTATGATCTCCGTGGGAACATGTAACGGTGATGTGACCTCAACGATTGTTCAAACTATGATGGAAAGACCAGAGGCTGATTTGAAGGACACTTATGCACGGTTTTTGGCTCTCGGTCTAGCTCTTACATACTTGTGTAAGTCTTATGTATGAATGGATATTATTATTCATCTGGGTTATTAGATACAGGGTAAACAATAAATCTTGTCAACCCGAATATATTAAAAACAACAGTCTAATGTTACGACATCCATCAAGATGCCTTAAATACTTATATCTATTTGTTTTCTTATTCTCTGTTGAAGCCATCTTGGTGGATGTCACAACATCAGACTGTTGTTTTTAATATTATTTTTAATTATATTTGTAAGTTTTATGCACTTTCACACTTATTCCAGGTGGAATTTAAAGAGTTGTAGGTTGTTGAGGGACCTATCAGTTTTTGTACTGCCGTTAAGGACTACAGGCAACACAACTGACCCGTTTTGTCTCAGTACATAGGAGTAAACATGTCTTCATCATATAATTTAGTCAAATTTGTTGAGGGTGATGTCAAGGATGGTTTCTGTCACCCTTTCAGAATTAAAAAAACTACTTTTAAGAATAAAAGGATTTTGTTCCCTGAACAACAAGCAGCTGATCTCTTGTGATATCTAGAACTGAATATTTTCTTTCTTTGTTCCATTGCTCTCTTTTTAAGAGAACTCTGTTCTACATCCTCTATCTGGTCCGTGATATTCCAAGTGATTTCGCGGCCCGCGGCGTGGCTTAGTGGTAGCGTGTGCACTTCCTAATCCTACTCCAATTTACTGGTCACTGGATCGAGTCCGTTGACCATCAGGTATATGAGTGACTCACACAATGTGGCTCCAGCAATCGCCGGGGTGATTTTTACAAGGTTTCCTCTTGGTTTTCCACTGACAATCTGTCGTCATATAAGTGAAATACCCTTGAGTATGACGTTAAACCCCAATCAAACAAACCAAGTGGTTTTGCCTTTCATTAGTCCAGCAAACGGATGCATATGTTCATACATTGGGTCAAGAACCACAGTGTTCAGCATTTTCTAGCTGAGGGCTGGAAAGGAGCTTCCTGTTGCCCTGGTGCTCTCAGAACTAAGGAGCAACATGCTGCCAATCTGTTTGTGATGTTTTTGTATTACATTCTGTGATTGTCCTGTCTTGTCTTTGTTTGTTGCCAGTGGTGTCAAGGGTAGTTTCATTCACCCATTCGGCTGGTACGCTGTAAAGTGGGTGAAATAACCTTAATTACGGCATTAAACCCCAAACAAACAAACAATAATCTCTAGAATAATTTTGGGAAATCCACTTGCCCTATTTGTTGGTGATTAAACATATCCTGATTTTATATGTCTTTGTATTTAGCCAAACAAGAAGCAGCTGAAGCCACTTTAGCAGCTCTAGAAGTTGTAACTGAACCTCTCAAGTCAATGGCACAGATTCTGGTGAATATCTGTGCATATGCAGGTATGGATTCATACATGTCTCTTATTATGTTTTGTCTCAATTGAAATATATGTTTGGACGCAATCAAAAAAGCTGTATGGGTAAAGCGGATACTTAATGGTAAAACAAGTTATTAATTATTACATTTATTTTTTTAAAAAGTAAAGTATGAGAATGGTTACAATGATATATTATTATAAAAATCATACTGTTATAGAACATTGTAAATCCTCTATTGCTGATGTTATTCTTTCTTTCTTTCTTTCCACAGGGACTGGAAATGTGTTAAAAATACAGAAATTACTACACATCTGTTCAGAGCATGATCAGTCGAAAGATGAGGTGAATATTTTAAATCTATATTCTTATTTGTTCATCTAGGCCCACGGCTCAGTGGTTATCCCATTGGACTATTGAGCTTTGATGTTCCCTACTCAAGTCTAGTCTCTCAGTTGACCTCTGGTATATGAGGTAGTCACATATGTTGCAGGAGTCATTTTATGAATAACACTTCCCATCATGGTTGGACCCTCTTGCTAAGGATGGTTTGTTTGCAGAGTAGCAATGCTGTCTTTACTTAGCACTGGAGGAAAATTAACTTTCCACCATTATGGAAATGCTTCACATCTTGGTTGTGCTAGTGTCAATTATTGTTGGAATACACTGCCATCATATAAGTGAAATACCCTTACGCATGGAGTAAAACACTAATCAATCAATCAATCTATTAAAATAATGCATCAATGTTCTGCAGTTCTGTTATAACTGATAAGAAAGAATATACCGACTAGGTGGTGAAAGCATACATTGTATTAATCACAATCATTAATTCTATGGTTCTTGTCCTTGTTGGCCCACTGGTAGTCTACTTGAAGTATATTTATGCTGCAGCTATGGAGGAACATTAGTTTTCCAATAGAGTACTTGTACATAGCATTTCACATTATGGTTGTGTTGTTCACTCTTTTTACACTGTCATCATATAAGTGAAATACCTTAAGCATGGCTCTAAACACCAATTAATCGGTTCCTAGTTGCCCACCAGTTGGCTAATTTCAGTATACTTGCAGCATTGTTAATCTGTCTTTTTTAGTTTAGTGCTCAAAGAACATTAATTTGACAACTCCACAAGACACTTCACATTTTATGGGTCCTCTGGCTAGGGAACAGTTAGTTTGCAATGCTGGGTTAACTAAGCACTGGACGATGATTAACTTTCCAACAGTTTCAAAACACCTCACATTTTATAGAAGGTCTGCAGTCGTGGCTTAGTGGTTAGCTTGTACATTTACTAATCCTACTCCAATATACCGTTCATGGGATCGAGTCTGTCTGTTGACCATCAGGTATATTAGTCACACAATGTGGCTCCGCCATAATTTGGCAAGGAACAGTGTGAAGTGGACAATCCGTCATCATATAAGTGAAATACCCTTGCGTACGACGTTAAACCCCAATCAAACAAACAAACAAACCAATATTTGTTGGAATACACCAATGTCCTAAGTAAAATGCCCTTAAGCACAACTTAAACACCAAATTATCATTTGCCCTCTGGCTAAGGGCAGTTTGTTTGAAGAGTAGCAATGAGATCTTTACTTTAATTTACTTTCTATTATTTTGGAAACCCTTCACATCTGGCTTGTGCTAGTGTCGATTTTTGTTAGAATACACCGCCGTCATATAAGTGAAATAACCTTAAGCATGGCGTAAAAAATCAATCAACCAATTAATCATTCACATTTTATGGTTACCTATGTGCAGTTATTTACTATTGGAGTAAC